>JAPYYJ010003587.1:0-11370 GCA_028533885.1 Nasua narica | reverse complement strand
GCTTAAGACCCAAGAAGAGTCGATGTTTCAGTCTAAGTCTGAAGGCTAGAAAAGACCAATGACCCAACTCAAATACTGAAACAGAAGAGGTTTCCCCTTAATCCATCTTTTTGTTCCATTCAGGTCTTCAACTAATTGGATGAGAAACATCCTCGCTCCCCACAAAACCTCCATCACCACACCAGTAGGGACGGCAAACTGCTTTACTCAGTGTGACAGTTCAAATGTTAGCCTCATCCAGACACACCCTGACAGACTTGTGACCACCTAGAATAATGGTCACATGTCTGTGTTCTTTCTAATTTTCCATAAAACTGTCATATCACAGTTTCTCTGCTCCTAATCCCCCTTCTACTTGTACAATGTGATCAATAATGTTTGACCATTACTGACCACCTAGAATAGTGTTTGACCAAATGTCCAAACACTTTGTGGTACATCCTAGTTGACACAAAACTTACCGTCTCAGGATTGTGACATAAATTTAGTCCATTGATAGTTGAAGAATGCTTAAAACAATGCATGGCAAGCATTGTTACTCTCATTTTCAGAATTCTCTAGAGAATTTTCTCAACTCTCATTTTCTCAATTTCTAAAGAAGTAAAGTGACTTGGTGTTTCGCAAAACACATAAACTGTTAAATCTTCATTTTTATTTCTATTACTGTTCTTTTTTCCATGACTTTAGGGACAATCAGGGAACTCTAATCCATTTGCCCTATAAGCAAAGTAGCATCTCCATTCGTCTATGGTGATATAAGATGTTGACTATATTTATACTTTCCTGAATTAATCAATACCTTCTCCAGGTGATTTCCTTGGAAATAGAAGGGAGTTCATTAAAATGTATTAATAGATTGTCAATAAATGAGTCTAACGTCCAGGGAGGGAAATGTATTAGGTCAGGTTCACCACAGTGTGTGACAGCTTCATTGGCTTGTGCTCTCCTTTATAAAAGCACAGAGAATTTCAAAGAGGGAAAGCAGTTATATGATATAAGGTTATAAAGGAAAAGGGAGCTGGACACAGCAAGGCTTCAACTTTCCCCAAATTAATTCTGTCAGAGTGTGTGGAGATATGAGAAAGCACTGTAAACTTGAAGCTCAGCTCCTGTCTTCTAACTGCTGGTCTATATGCTTCCTCTCAGTGAGGTTTGTGTGGGGCCCATTAACTGAACGTGAAGAATCTACCCTGGCAGTTTCCCACTGCACAGCTGTGTCTGAATGCCTTGGTTCTGGTCTCTGAAGAGGATATAACCTAGGGGATATTCCTTCAAATACATAAAATCTCCACAAATCCCAAAGTGTGGGTCCCTCTCACTTTTGGCAGGCAGCAAGATGTTTCAGCTCTCAAGCTAGAATTGCCTCTTCAAGGTCACCAGGTCATTATGGAATTGCAGTAAAACAAAGACAGGCTTCCCGTTGAGATTTTTCAATAAAGTCTTCGTGTACACAAGGAAAATGCATCAACATATTAGCCCCCATTGTCTTCTCTGGCTCTTAGTTGAAGGGAAAAGGACAATAAAAAATAGAGGGGAAAAAAAGGAAACAGATTTTGAGTAGAAAATGGATAAAGTTATGATCCAGGCCCTGAGAGCAATGTCAGGACATGCTTTTTAATTTTTTTAAAAATGTATTCATATTTGAATAAGGCAAGGCCATGTGGAAAACAGAAAGCTATGAACAAATTTGTTGATCAATAAAAGATGAAACAATGTGAAGTTATCATTTGCATAAATTAGACTCCTTAAGTGTTCTTCTCTTCTCGGATCCAAATTTTTCTACACCTGAAGAGATTTTAACAATTTACTGGCCTGGATGGCACTAACCTTGGCATGACAGTTTAGGTGGGGAAAGACAAGATGGTCCACATTCATGGTCCTCTACTTGGATGGGTTATATGGGAGTCACGTTGAGGGCTTGTTAAAACAGACTACTGAATCCTACCCTCAGAGTTTCTATTCATTAGATCTAACTGAGGCCCATCAATCTGTATTTCTACCAAGTTCCCAGGTGATGCTGATCTATGACCACACTCCCAGAACCACTTCTGTAAGGGAAGAAATAATGGCCTGAAAGTTCAAAAATGGGTTTTGCTTTGTTTTTTAATACCAAGATATACTAGTTGGATACTTCACACCTTGAAAATTACTTATATATAATAAACTCTACAAATCTACCATGTATACTTGTACAATGTTTTATAGTTGTTTTTCATGTATATTACCAAATTTGCTTCTTCAGATAACTTAGTGAGATAGAAAGGGAAGTGACTTAGAACATGTTCAATAAATGAGAATACGTAACACTCAGATGGCGTAAAAGTAAACATTTTGAAGTCGGTGATCCTATATTATCCGTATTAGTATCTTTAAAACCTAGCAATGTGAACAAAGCATATACAGTTCAAGAAGTCTTTCATTAGTCAATTACTTTTGCACATAACTTCTAAGTAATGGAATCAAAGATCAGAGTCCTATGACTCCAAGTGTGGTGTTCTTTCTAATTTTCCATATTATTGTCATATCAAAGTTTTCTGCTCCTAATCCCCCTTCTATTTGTACAATGTGATCAATAGCAGCAGTGAATAAGCCACAGAACTGTAAGCTACTTAAGGGTGGCGAGAATGGCATCTTCAACTCTTCTGTCATAGGAAGATGCCTGACACATAGTAGGTATACCACTCATATCTTGGGAGTTGTATTGCATGTTTCTCTTCCCCACCAGCTACAAAACCATGACTGTATGTATCTGCCATCAGAGAATCTCTGGCAGGCCTCAAGCTTGGGGAATAAGTTTCAGGGAAACCACAAGCTGTGGAAGAGAGCCACCTGGGGTTTGGGCCATATGGTTCTGGCTTCTTCCTTGTGGGAGGGAAGCAGCCTCTTTAAACCAAAAAGCTGAAGAGGGGGGACTGCCAATTCTGCTAACTGGCAGCTCCAGTCTGTAACCCTTGAGCTTGCTCTGCTATGCTTCCAAGTCCCCAAATGTGTTCAAATCAAGGGAATGCTGCTGAATTGAAATGGATTTCCCCATCACTGCAAGGAAACAAGGCAAGCCTTAATTTTGACTTCTAAGCAGAGTCCCAGAGGGAGTATGCCTAATTAGACCAAGGATCAAACTCCTTCATGCCCTGCCAGAGAGGCCCACTGAGTTTCTGTGGGCCGGTGGCCATAGAATCTGTTTTCTGCTCACCGTGGCCTGGCTTCCCAGAAAAAAAAAAGAAGAAAGAAAGAAAGAAGGAAAAAAAAAAAAAAAGCCCACAAAAACAACAACAAAAAATAATGCATATTATCTTATCCAAATAATTTATAACATTGGAAGATGTTTCCTCTATCAGTAATAGACTAAACTCCGTGTTTCTGGTATTTTTACAAAAAGTAACAGCTCTCATAAATGTCCCATTAATCATAGCTATACATTTTACTTGGCTATTTGGATAATTATGTGCTAAATAAGAAGTTAATCCTTCTTTGCAAAATATGAACAACTTTAAGATAACTTCCATAAAATTCAAGCCATTTGTCTTTATTTACAAAGATAGCTGTAATATTCATATAAGCAACAATCTCCATATATAACCGAAAGTTTTCTGAAAACATTTTAAAACTAAAATTCAGGTTGTACTTCTTTAAAGAACTCATAACCTTAAATAGACATAAAATTATCTTTACAAAAACTAGATATAATTGTATAAATATTTTCCTCCCCAGGGTCTCAGTGACAAAGCCATGTACTTATAAATCAAATGAACACATTTGAGTGCTCTATTTGTATTATTAAACCCCACAAAATAGAGCTGTCTGGACATCTTTATGTTCCAACCAACTTTAAAAATCCCAGTTGCCCCAGGAGAAGGGACTAAGATCCTGAGGATTAGAAAGACAAGCCTCTAAAGGCCAGATGCATGGGGCCAAGAGTGGGATAAGCAAGAGTGAAGACAAAAAATGAAGGTTAGAGGTGATTTGGAAACGGCAGCTGTAGCTGATGCAACAGCAAGTCATGAAAAAAATAAAATTAAATTAAAAAAAAAAGTTCACTGTGGGAATGGGGACAGAAAGAAGCCAGATGAGAGAAAGACCATGTGTTAGGAAAAAGGATTGGACTGTAGTCAGGTACTCAACAGGGTCTACTGGACGATGTGACAAGTCCTAGCTGCTGTATATTGCTTCTTTTGTGGTTTAAACTCCTCTGATATAAAAATACAGTAAGTACGGGCTCTTCTTGCCTGACATCGACATGGTTTCTAGGAAACTGTCTTGTAAAAGAAGACAAATTTATACAACAAATATTTATTAAGCATTAATATACACCAGACACTATACTATGTGCTATTTATACATTGTGGTTGCACTGCTAAAACTCATAACCTAGTTGGGGAAACAAGCATTTAATATTATTTGAATCCAAGTAGATGTTTTCTGAATTATTGACTGAACGTGTGTGCATGTATGTACATGTGCATACACAAAGAAACCTGTAATTCGAATAATTTCAGCAAAACATCCTGAAATAATACCAGATTAAATATTCAGCAAAACAGGTCAACCACTGACATACATCCAAAATGATCCAAAATCATAGGTTGATTTCTCAGACTTACTAAGCTTTCAGAGCCTAGAAATTTGTGTTTCTCTCTTGATAGTTAAATAGGATAGTTAAATATCCTAGTTGAATTGCTTGAACCACTTACAGTCTCAGTTTTATTCCATCTTACTAATTTGCAAAAATCAGATAAACTATGTGGAACATAGAAACTGTTTATTGAATGATGCCCACTATTTGTATGATAAGAAGGTACTAATGTCACATCATCAGGTAACCAAACCCTTTATCCATCTTCTGAGTAGAAGAGTCTCATCAGCTGCTTCCATGGAGTGCAGTCACGTTAAGAGGAAGGGATCCTTCTGGTTACTTCTCCATATTCTTTACACTTACTTTCTCCCCTGCATGACTTCTTTGCCAGGAGTGGAGTGTCTTCACTAATTTATCCCCTACTCAAACACACACACACACACACACACACACACACACACACACACACACACCTGGAGTCATTTTTCAAAGACCTAAATTTATATATATCACCACTACTATATAAGCTTTTGCAATAAGATTTCTTCCTGCACACCTGTGATTTTCTGTTTATTTTCAATCCCTCAGTTTCTGAGGAATATTGGGCTTCATTAACAATGAATTCTACAGCTCATATTCCAGTTCAAGGACAGGTTGAGACTCTTGCTGGTTTGTTAGAATTAGGATCTGGAAGACAATGCTATAGGTGTCTGCAAAAGCACCCCAGTCAATGTCCTCTGTACAGGCAAGCACAACATTCCCCTTCCCCAGCATCACTGAGACTCACTGAGTTTCTTGGCATGATATACTAGCCTTACACTCAGGCTAATTAGTGTGTTTCCCTGAGTACAGTGTCCTCTTGAGTAAAATCAAGCTAACAATACCTGTTTTGCAGGGTTGTTATAAGTACTTACAAAATGAGGCATTGGTGGTACATGGCACAGTTCCTGCATGGAGGAGGTATTCAATGCCTGAGAACTAGAGGGCCCTTTATGGTCTGACTCCAGACTAATAATCAATTTATTTATCTCTTCCTTATTCTCTCATGTACCATATGCTCTAGTTACACTTTCTAGGATGACTTTTTTGTTTCCTCATCTTGCTTAAGAATATTTCTCTGTTTTCTACTGTTTTTAAACCAGTGGGTTCCTATTCATCCTTCACTGTCCAATACAAATGTTAGTTTTTCTCCTTAGTTTTTTTGTTGGATTTACCCATTAAAGCACAAGGGAATGAATCCTGATCTATGCTTCCTGTATTTACATAGAATTTTCTATATTCCTCTTTTATTACACAAATCATAATTTTAGACAGATAAAGAGATAGATTCATGGATGAAAGACAGATAGATAGATAATAGACCCACAGATAGCTAGATAACCCAAGTCATCAAGAGTCTCTAAATCAAGGACTCTTCTTTATTCATCTTCATTTTTTAATTAATAAACTTTGGTATTTTTAGAGCAGCTGTATGTTCATAGCAAAACTAAGGAAGGCACAGAGCTAACAAATACCCCACCATCCCCTCCTACATATTGCCTCTCCCACTATCAACATTTCCTTCTAATGTGGAACATTTATTATAATTGATGAACCAACCTTGACACACAATTATCAATGCAAGTCCAATGTTTACATTAGGGTTAATTCTTTGTATCATACATTCTCTGGGTATTTACAAATATAATATGACATGTATCTATAATTACACCATCATTTAAAATATTTTCACTGTCTAAAAGTCTCTTACTCCACCCATGCATCCTTCCTTCCTCATCCTTGATCTCTAACAACCTCTGATCTTTTCACTGTCTCCATTATTTTTCCTTTTCCCTAATGTCATACAATTGGAGTTATAGAGTGTGTACCTTTCCAGATTGACTTCTTTCACTTAGCAATATGCGTTTAACTTTCCACTGTGTGGTTTTGTGCCTTGATAGCTCATTTTTTTTTATTGTTGAATAATATTCCATTGTTGGATATTCCACAGTTTGTTTATCCATTAACCTATGGAAGGATATCTTGGCTACTTCCAAGTTTGAGCAATCATGAATCATATTTATGTGGGTCTAGTTTTAGGTTCTCTTTTATGTTTCATCGATCTATATGTCTATGCATGTCTGTTTCTCACCAATGCCACATTGTCTTGATTATTCTAGTTTCATAATAAGACTTAAAGTTTGGGATCTTTTACCTTTCTGTGTAAAATTTTGAATTAGTTTGTCAATATCTACAAAATAACTGGTTAGGATGGGGATTATACTGAATCTATAAATCAAGTTTATCTTTATATTGGCTGAAACCAGCATAGTCCTTGGCATATTTGGGGGGGCATTTATTTTTATTGATGTTAGATATTCACTTAGACAAGTTAAAATGGATAATTTTCTACCTCCCCTAAATCTTAAGAAAATATGTCTTTGGTGGTTGCTATTGCAAAATAATCATTTCCTCTTCCTTATATGGTAGGAGGGAGGAGGGAAGAGAGGACCGTGAAGACTGATGGTGTCATATGCTCCATAAGGACAAGGAAACTTCTCTCTCTATTTTGCTGATGGTCATACCCAAACACCTGGAGCACACCCTGCTATAACACAGAACAAAAAATGGATATTTTTGAATGTTGAATGAATATGTTTTTTGGCCAGAGACCAACACGCTGAAGCAATTTCAGTTCCCCAATACACCATGATTTCTCTGCTCTAAGTCCTTGACCTGAGCTATTTCCTCTACCTGGGACCATATCCTTTGCCCACTTTTCACCTAAGTAACTTCTACTCAACCTTCAAGTACCTGCTTCTACATTGCTTCTTCCTTGCCTATATCTCCCATGTGCTTTGTTCTCTATTTTCTTTCCAAAGATAAGCACACTTTGGCATGCATTAGGTACTCAACACATAATTACTATTTAAAATGATATATTTCACCCTGTCCAAAGACTCACTCAATGTCATAAAAATACATATTTATAAATTACAATTCCTGAATGAGTTATTCATACAAAAAGGCCAAATATACACTCTAGATTAGGGTCCATAATGTGTTTTTGGATGTAGTATTGTACTTGTAAGAGTATTTGGAATTTTCATCTCCCAAATCTATGGTGCAAACAGAATGGACACTCCAGATTTAAATTCCCCTTCTTATTGGAAAAATTGTCTCTAATATAGGAAGGCATCTTGCATCTCATCACCTTAAAGGCAGCTGTTATCCATTTCCTGACTTTTCCAGTTGCAGCTTCTGGTCTTCTGCTGAAAGATTTCATTCCATTATTTATTACTCGACCTATTAAATGTCAATGGGAAGATTCCCTGGAAAGGTGTGTTACTGTGGTTACCAAGAGCTTCTCTCATCCCAAGAAGAGTCTGCTTTCTGGGGTGCAGAATAGGCTTTAAAATCAGCAGGAAACACACATGCTGAAGCAGAGATGTATGAAGGGCCCAAAGAACCTGCTATTATTTTTAAAGCATCCTGGGAAATGCTGGGAAGGATTCTAGGGTTTTCTTCCAAAATGATAACTTATGGACAGTTTCAAGCAAAGCCACAGAAATGAAAAGATTTGATTCTCCTGCCATAGATGGAACAGTGACTTTTTATTCTATCTTCCCCCACCTAAAAAAATGCATTTTTTATGAGGAAGTCAAATTGGCCTTGTCTCACAGGCAAACACTCCTCACAGAACAAATGAGCCTTTTTTTGTTAAATTACAGAAACAGTGAAAGATTTATGATTCTCCTGGACAAAATCCTTTTGTTTTAAATAGTTGCCATTTTTCCATGAAGAAATCAGACACCTTGTTGGTGTTTTCTTATAGTAAACATAAGGTCACTGAAAGAACAGGCTAGATGAAAGATCACCCTGGTATTAAATTACTTCCATCTGCAAACACTGTAAATCCTGTAGACATAAAAAGAGAAGTTATGGTTAGAGTTCTGAAGTGTCATGTTTTTGGACTTGAAAAAAGTCCTTCTGCTGAGGACTTTATTCTATTGCCAAGATTAAGAAACATGAAGTTGTGACGCAGTAACTGGACCATGTCAAAAGCATTTTGCAGTAGAAATCTTGCTTGCTCACTCTTTTTCTCAGCCCTTTCCTTCCATTCACTTCTTGCATTATCTAACATTTGAGTTTATATTGGAAGAAATTACTAAGAATTAAAAGTCTTATAGTATTAGTTCTCAACAGGTTTTTAAGAACTTATTCAAGGCATACAATTATTTTCCTCAGCTTTCTTTTTACTGATTACACATTGTTTATGCTTGGGATAGAAAACAAAATAGTATATTTTAGAAACAAGGTCATTTACATTTGTAATCAATTAATGTTATCCACAGTTGCAATTTGACTAAATTGCATGGTAGCCTTTAAGTAGAACTTAGATTTTTCATCCAAGTTTATTAGTAGTTTCTCTGAGAGTAGTGACTGTTGTGCTCTTTTGGCTTCTAAGCATCTGTACTTCATTCCTAGTTTTGAGAAATATATTATTGCATGAGTGCAATGATCTAAGGCTGGATATTTCCTTCTTAATCCCTTAAAGATGATGGTGAGACAAGCACTTCATGGTTGGTAGTAGAAGCAGGCATCCTGAGAAGAATGTTCTTATGATGTGGTCTTTACTGCTGTCTCAGCTCTCCCATTCAACAATTCAATATATTTGGACAAAAGCTTTAATAACTCTGCCTCAGTTTTTTCATCTGTAAAATAAGGGTATGGATGGTTACTATTCCACAGTACTGATTCAAAAGTTGAATGTGTTAATGCACATTGAACTAGGATTACTTATATGAGACACTATTACCTTCCTGCGAGTGTCCACATAGACTGAACCACGTTCCTCAGTTTTCATGTTCATTCTCTCCAATATTATTTTTCTTAAATTAACCAGAATAATTTTCTGTTGAATACAACCAAGAATCCAAACTGAAGTCTATCTCTTAGTTGATTTATATTTTCAAACATGAAACACTTTCATACTAGAGACTCATTTTAAGTCACAAGTGGGATATTTGTGAAAAAAAAATGTTTCCCATTTTTCTTGATAGTGCCCTATTTGTGTAATATTATCACATAAAAATTATGTGTTTGGCAATAGCTATTTTGGCAATATTGCCATGTTTTTTTCTTTCTGTGGTATAATTAAAAGATGATCCAAGTTCTTGTAACTGAGAAAACTTTTGAAGTTCTTACGTCAAAGCAGAATGATTTTTTGAGTTCTGCTGAAAATAGAAAGAGATGTAGTTTGTCTACTTCTATTTGCCTACGAGTCCACAAATATGCCTCAGGGAAAGAAGAATAATAAGCAATATTTATATGCTCATAAGGACAACATTGATCTTCAGCTCTTGAAAACACAGGGCATAGGTCAACCCTCTGTTTGGCTTTTGTCCAACACAGCCTGAAGATATTATGGAGAGATAATCAGGGAGAAAACACCAGTGCAAACCACATCACGACTGTCAGAAATCTGGTACCATGTTTTAAGAATTCCAGAAAGTTGTCTGGGAAATAGTAACACCAGAAGCTTTCTTTGATGCCCTCTTTGATAAGATCTCCTCTCAGAGGGCTTGAAGAGAAAAAGAGAGATAAAAGATGATATTGACAAAAGTTCTAGCTGCTTCAAAGGAAATCCATGTGGTTTGCATGCCTTATATAACTCTTCCTAAAAAAGGAAGACAGCTGTTTGCTGTACGAAGTTCCAGACTGCTGTGGCCAGTAGCTTCAGGCCACTAATTACAGTTTCAGAGGCATGAGAGAGGCACACTCTTTTAAATCTATTTTATCTCCTTCAATATCCTCAATTTCTTCTAAGCATGGGATACTTCTCATGACCTGAGATTAACCTAGAAGAATCAGGTATTTCTCTAACTAGCTATGGAATTGTTATTTTAATTTTTACTGATGAAGGGTAGAATGTAGGGCTTCTGATGGGTACTTGTTGAGTTTTCCCCCTGCATAGTGTACTAAGCAGATGTTGCGCACATTTGAATAACTAGTGAGCTGAAAAAGCTTTTCTCTATCAACAAAGACGTGTTTGCACTGCAGCATCATGGTGGGGCTGCAAAGCACCAGGATAGGACGCAGGCCACCACAACTCTTGCTCTGGCTCAAGTACAAACTGCCTGTATGAGTTTAAATGAGACCTTGTCCCTCTTTGTCATCAGTGTCTTTACTTAAAAAATGAGAGAACTGACTGAGATCACCTCTTAAGACAGTGTCCAAGTCTAAAGCATACTTATAACAATTTCAGAGAAGACTTTTTCCTAGTTAACAATGACAAAAATTCATAACACTCAGATAGGCCACATGTATCAGAAAATATGATACCTTACCTGTAGTTATAATCATTCCATTTATAACATAGATAACTAATATTACATAGATATGCATATAACATAGATAACTAATATTGATCTATGTTATGAAAAATACATATAAAATATTGGCAAATATTTTATTAATAATATCTGGTTATTAGGGAATATATTGAACTATTAATAAATATCATATAATATAATGACATTAATAATGAAGATAGTGTTTACAAAGTACTTATCATGTGCCAAGCCCTGGTATAAATGTTTCAGTTATATTCACTCACTGGGTCTTCAAACCAGCCTGGGTATTAGAATTTATAACTCTTATATTAGAAATTAGAAAATTGAGACAAGGCACGGAATAAATGTGTAGGAGCTGGGATTTGAATGGTGGCAGTCCAGCTCCAGAGTCTCTGCTTCTCAGCACTCTGTTACTTAAAGTTGAAGGTATATCCGCTACTATGATGAAAGAGTTAAAGCAGA
>JAPYYJ010003586.1:0-11372 GCA_028533885.1 Nasua narica | reverse complement strand
TTCTATTTCCTTTGGATTAGTCGTGATCTCTCCCCTTTCATTCATAATTCTGTTAATTAGGGTCCTATTTCTTTTCTTCTGGATGAGTTTGGCCAGTGACTTATCGATCTTATTGATTCTTTCAAAAAACCAACTTCTGGATTCATTGATGCGTTCTACTGTTTCTTTAGATTCTAAGTCATTAATCTCTGCTCTAATCTTGATTATTTCTCTTCTTGTGCATGGGGTTGGCTTGATTTGTTGTTGATTTTCCAGTTCTTTAAGGTGTAAAGAGAGCTGGTGTATTTGGGATTTTTCAATTTTTTTGAGCGAGGCTTGGATGGCTATGTATTTCCCCCTAAGGACTGCCTTTGCCATATCCCATAGGTTTTGGATCTATGTGTCTTCATTCTCATGGGTTCCCATGAATTGTTTAAGTTCATCTTTGATTTCCTGGTTGATCCCAGCATTCTTGATCAGGTTGGTCTTTAGCCTCCAAGTGTTTGAATTCCTTCCAAACTTTTTCTTGTGGTTGAGTTCCAGTTTTAAAGCATTGTGTTCTGAAAAAATGCAGGGAATCATCTCAATCTTTTGGTATCAGTTGAGACCAGAATAGCCCAATATGTGGTCTATTCTGGAGAAAGTTCCATGTGTGCTCGAGAAGAATGAGTATTCTGTTGTTTTAGGGTGGAATGTTCTGTATATATCTATGAGGTCCGTGTGGTACAATGTGTCATTCAAAGCTCTTGTTTCTTTATTGAGTTTCTGTTTGGATGATCTGTCAGTTACTGAGAGTGGCATATTAAGATCTCCTACTATTAAGGTATTCATATCAATATGACTCTTTATTTTGATTAACAGTTGGCTTATGTAGTTGGCTGCTCCTATATTGGGGGCATAAATGTTTACAATTGTTAGATCTTCTTGGAGGATAGACTCTTTAAGAATGATGTAGTGTCTTTCCGTATCTCTGACTACAGTCTTTAGCTTAAAATCTAATTGATATGAGAATTGCTACCCCAGCTTTCTTTTGAGGTCCATTGGCATGAAAGATGGTTCTCCATCCTTTCACTTTCAGTCTGAATGTATGTTTTGGTTCCAAATGTGTCTCTTGTAGACAGCATATGGACGGGTCCTGTCATTTTATCCATTCTGCAACCCTTTGCCGTTTTATGGAAGCATTTTGGCTGTTCACGTTGAGAGTGATTATTGAAAGATTAGTGTTTATTGACATCATGTTGCCTGTGAAGTCCTTGTTTCTATAGATTGTAAATTTCTGTTCTAAGTCACTCTTGTGCTCTTTCTACTTTTATAGAACACCCTTTAATATTTCCTGGAGTGCCGGCTTGGTGGCCACATACTCTTTTAATCCTTGATGGTCTTGGAAGCTCTTTATCTCTCCATCCATTTTGAATGTCAGCCTTGCTGGATAAAGTATTCTTGGCTGCATGTTCTTCTCGTTTAGTGCCCTGAATATATCATGCCAGCCCTTTCTGGCTTGCTAGGTTTCTGTGGACAGGTCTGACGTTATTCTGATGGGCTTTCCTCCTTATGTAGGAATCTCCCCCCTAGCTGCCCTCAGGACCTCCTGTCTAAAATTATAATTTGCACATTTTAAGATTATGTGTCTGGGTTTTCTTATAGACTCATTGATCCTGGCAAGTGTTCTTTCCACTTCTAGGACACGAATACTTGTTCCATTCCCCAGATTGGGGAAATTTTCCTTCAGAATCTGGTCAGCTATATCTTCTAGTCTTCTGTCTCTCTCTACCCCCTCTGGGATGCCAATGATTCTGACGTTGCAGCATTTCATGGTGTCATTTATTTCCCTAAGTCTGTTCTCATGATTCCTGAGCAGTTTGTTCCAGCTCTCCTCCTGACCATTCATCTCAACCATTTTATCCTCTAGATCATTAATTCTATCCTCTGTCTCCATAACTCTAGCTGTTAGACTATTTAGATTGGATTGGATCGCATTAATAGCGCTTCTTATATCTGCTATACTGGATCTCATTTCTGCCCTTAGAGATTCTATAATGTTTTTCTCCATCCTAGTCATTGCCTGGATAATTGTCACCCTGAATTCTCTTTCTGACAACTGTTTATGTCCATGTCCAATAGTTCTGAGGGAGAGGGTGTAGTCTCTGGTCTTTCTTCTGTTGGGTGTTCTTCCTCCTAGTCATTTTGATGAAAAGTGGATGAGTGGATGTATAGGTGGATATATCACCCCCGATCCAGGCAGGGTGCACCCTGGAGGGTTTTGGAGCAATTGGGATTCACCATCCAAAAGAAAGAATAAGGATAAAAAAATATAGAAAAAAAAAAGAGGAAATCCCAGCCAGAATGGGCCCCAAAAATAAGATTTATAAGGTATGTAAACAAACATGAACAAACATATAGACCAACACAAATATATGCCAAGAAATAAAAGAACCTAGCAGAATGAACCCACAATAAGATTTATATGATACCATAACAAAAGCAAATACGTAGAAACACTGACAGAAGGATAAGATGAGAGGGTGGTTATAACTCCTCGCAGGCGAGGAGTTATTTCAGGTCCTCCTCGGTTTATAGTTGTATTAAACCTCTGGTTGTAATGTTAAGTAGTTAAAAAAAAAGAAAAGAAATATGAAAACAAGTGAATAATAATAAAAAAGAGAGAATAAGAAAGAGAAAAAAAAACTTGTATCTATGAAATATACAGATTTGAGGGTATTACTAGGAACTTAATATATTGATTTCCCCTGGTGTTGGGGGTTTAAAATTTTATGGGGACCCTGTGGTTACAGGCCTTTTGTTTTTTGTCTGGACTTCTGTGGGAGGGGCCTGCCGCGTTGTTTTCCAGCAGTCAGTCTTGCTTGGGTTGAGTCACCCTGCACCCCCGGTCAAGGGGCTGAGCTCTGTGGAAACCAGTTTCTCAGTCTTTTGCTCTCTGAAGGTTTTTGGCCTTTTGTAGCTTTTTCACCTTTTCAGAGAGTCCAAGCAATGAATCTGCCCAGAAGCACTCAGACCTCCTCATTGCAGGAAGCCTGAGT
Source organism: Nasua narica (assembly GCA_028533885.1). NCBI lineage: Eukaryota > Metazoa > Chordata > Mammalia > Carnivora > Procyonidae > Nasua > Nasua narica. The sequence continues at coordinate 8,355 of JAPYYJ010003586.1, read as the reverse complement.
CTCTGCTCCCCTCTGTGTGGTTCAGAACACACACTCCCCTCCGCGAAATTTCTGCTCACAGAGCAGCCTGTCCAAGGTGGTGCATGACCATAGCCGCCTTTCTGCAGCTCCCAAGTGCGGACCTGGGAGGCCTGCGGTGGGCCGCGAAAGTCGAAACCCCAGCCACCTTTCTGCTGCTCCGTGATTGGGGACTGGGGTGGCTAGGCCGTTTGCCCGTGTTCTCTCTGGGGCCGGCGGGGATCGCTCAGACTCTGTGGCGGGCCGCAAATGTCACGGTCACAGGCGCACACAGAGAGAAGCTGCGGCTCACGGACCACAGCAGACTCTCTAAAGGCACTTGCAGGTGCGCGCCCGGCCCACAGAATGTTGCAAGGAGCGGAAAGCTGCAGGTTCAGGAACTGCAGGCTGAATCCCCCCACCAGTCTCACTTTGGGGCTCTCCTTCCTGGGATAGTGGGTCCAGGCCAGTGCCCGCGACCACCCCCTGCCACTAGTTACTCCTCAGAACCTTTTGCTCTTTTTAAGTGTTTTTAACGGACTCTACATTAATGCTGGTCCCCCGCCACCAGGCACTTTCCTTTGGGGTATTACTGTCCTTGGATCACTTCTGTTGGCTCCCTCCCCCTTTTGTTTATCCTCTGATATCAGTTCGAGTGTTTCCACTTTGCTTTTTCCTCTTCACTGCTGTCTTCTGCTCTCAGAGAGATCCAGAGGTGAGAAATTTGCTCCTCAGGGTGATTTCATGGGTGTTCAGTGTGTTCTGGTAGATATCCAGCTCACTTTTGGGGACCGGTTGCAACAGGATCTCCTACTTCTCCACCATCTTGCTCCCCTCTCGGGGATCTGTATTTTCTAAGCTCACTTTTACAAAGGAAGTAAGAGAACCAGGGCTCTGGGAGCTGGTGGGCATGTAATTCATGAGAGAGTTCTTGGATCACTGGATGATGGAGTGAAGTGGTGTAGTCCTAAGTGGTAAGCCAGGGAGTGCATGGAGTCAGCCTCATATTAAATGACCATGGATCAGGGTTGCTCTCATTGGATTGGAAAAGACTGGAATTTTAGTTATACTACAGTAAACTTGCAATAGCTGAAAATGATCTTAAAGCTGTTCTTAAAGCTATAATTGACAAAACAAACAAACAAACAAACAAACAAAAAAAACCAAACTTTTGGGATCTACTCCAGATATTGTATTTGTGGGTTCTGGCAATTTCCCATTACCTGAACTCAGGGCAATGGATGTTCTGGTTGAAGCTTTAGAGGATTTTACTCCATCTTCATCACTATCTCAGCCATTGATTAGCCAGTATGATACTTTTCTATGGTTGTTAGGGAGGGGGGTAAGACCTCTAGTGGGTGTTGGGTGGAAAAAATCCAGCTGTACTTGAGATGCTAAAGCAGTTTACTGAAGTGGGACACACATGAGCCACTTACTATTATGTAACTATTCTATAGTTACTACACAATGACTATATAGTTGTAAGTATTACATGTGAGAGCTCATCTAGGGCACTAAAAATTTATCAGCCTTCATAGTAGTAACATTGCATCATGTGTGTGGTAGACTCTTAGACTAGAGCCAAGAACATTTTTGTAGTTTTTCCCTAAATGAACATGGATTGTTAGAAGAATGGCATATAGAGGGGCACCTGAGTGACTCAGTGGGTTAAGCCTCTGCCTTCAGCTCAGGTCATGATCTCAGGGTCCTGGGATGGAGCCCCGCATCAGGCTCTCTGCTCAGCAGGGAGCCTGCTTCCACCTCTCCCTCTGCCTGCCTCTCTGCCTACTTGTGATCTCTCTCTGTCAAATAAATAAATAAATAAAATCTTAAAAAAAAAAAAAAAGAACAGCATATAGAAGTGGGGAACATTTCATCTCATGCAGCTGTATGGAAGAGACATTAAAGCAAAGTTAGATCCAGGAAGCTGTAGAATTAAAGTAGTGGCTCAGGCACCCTTATATGAAGTACATCAGGCTATTGACCCTAATGAGGTTTCTAAAAACTAGTCTTGGTTGTGTGTAACAGATAACTGTTTGTCAGATGTTCTCTTCTTCTGGGAGCATATGGTGAGCCAATTTTAAATCTATTTTCCAGCTTTCTTTGCAGTGAGGTATAGTTTGACTTTATTATTTTCTTTTGCTGAAGTATTTGAAAGCAGAGTCAATGTCGTTTCACCCTTACACATTTTATTACGCATCTCTAAAAAGAGGGACAAAGATATTAGCTTAGCTAGACTTGTGAATAATGTAATTATTAATTATCACACCTTCAAAATTAATAATTATTACTTGATGTTATCTAATACCCAGCCTATATTTAAGTTTTTCCAATTATACTATCTCCCAATTACAGGACAGCTTTTTCATAGCATTCAAACAAGTTTTGCACATTGCCCTTGATTGTTGTCTCTTATATCTCGTCAGTATGGAGCAGTTTACCTTTCCTTTTCTTCTTTGTTTTTCACATTATTGGCTTGTTAAAAAAAAAAAAAGAGGGTCAGTTTTTACTGCAGCAAGCCCCACATTTTGAATTTATGTCTTTGTTTATTCATAAGGTAGTTTAATTTGTCCTTTTTCATATTTCCTGCAGACTGGAAATTAGTTCTAAATATTTGATTACACTTAGGTTTCCCTTTCTTTGGCAATAACACCACACATGTCTTTGCATCAGGCACATAATGTCTGAATGTCCTGATTTTAGTGACTGTCCAATCAATGGGTTCAGCTAGTGATAGTTTTATTCTCCCATTGTGAAATTGCCATCAATCTATTCTCCCATATTGTGAAATCTGCCATCAGGTAATGATTTCATCCATTTTTGTCTATGGTCTGAAATAAGAATTACATTAGAGGTTGCAAAATGGTGATTTTTCTAATTCCATCATTTCTTTCCATTTATTAGATAAAATTATTCTGTAATGAAGAAGTTTACTTCGTCAATTAGAGATAAGTGTTTACTCTGAAATACAGTTTGCAAAGAAATGACAATTTATTCTTACCCTTTAATTGCCAATTTTCAGACAAAGGAATGATGTCTTAGTGAAGGATTTTCCCCCCTTCTTTTTGTGTTGAGAATCATTATGATGAATAGAATAATGACCCCATAAAGATGTCTGTGGTCTAATCCTAAGAGCTTGTGATGATATTACCTTATATGGGAAAAGGGGACTTTGCAGATGTGACTAAGTTAAGAATCTTGAGGTAGGAAGACTATCCTGGATTATCTGGGTAAGTGCAGTGTAGTCACAATGGTCCATATAAGAGGGAGGCAAGAGGGTTAGAGGCAGAGAAGGAGGCATGATGATGGAAGCAGGTGTCAGGGACAGAGAAATATGGAGATACTACTCTCCTGCATTTAAAGATGAAGGAAGGAAACATGAGCCAAAGAACATAGGCAGTTTCTCAAAGCTGCAAAAGGCAAGGAAATGGACTATCCCTTACAACCATCAGAAGGTACATAGTCTTGCTGACATCTTGATTTTAGGACTTGCCTGTAAGATAATAAACATGTATTGTTTATTATAACATATATAAACAAGCTTGTTAAGCCACAGAATTTGTGGTAATTTGTCATAATTCAGCAGTAATAGGAAACCAATAAAATTTGTGCATATGCAATGCTTTTAATCCATTGCTTGATTATTTTAATCATTCTGCTTCATATCATTGTCCTATCTTTTGTTAGTGGGAAGCATTTCCAGATGTCTTTTGTGGCCTTTTGACATGGTCCTATTTTGAGAACATCTGTGCTTTCCAGTACTACAGAGGTCCTATGCTCATTTTAAATATTCCCTGCCCCAGACTGGAATGACTAATTTCCTTAAGAGCCCTGATTACTTTTAGTGGAAAGTGGTATTAAGAGACTAGAATTTGGGACTCATGGTACTTATTGCCACTGTGTTATCATTGCTTTCAGACTTGTTCAGAGTACAGAGTACAGAATTGGAATTTTGTTTTCAGCAAATAATATTCTTCATGATTTATTATTGATTATATATGCTTTTTGAAGGAAATTTAGGCAATATAGACATGTATTAGGAATTTAAAAAATCACCAATAATATTTGGTTATTATTAGAAATACATATTTTTTTCTCCCCAAATATGATTATTTTAATTTTTCAGTGTTACAAGATTGATTGTTCATGCACCACACCCAGTGCTCCATGCAATACGTGCCCTTCTCAATACCCACCACCAGGCTCGCCCACCCCCCCCTCCAAACCCTTCAGTTTGTTGCTCAGAGTCCACAGTCTTTCCTGGTTCATCACCCCCTCCGATTTCCCCCCATTCACCCTTCCCTTCCTTCTCATAATTCCCTCCATGATTTTCTTTATACTCCACACGTAAGTGAGACCATAAGATAATTGACTCTCTCCACTTGACTTATTTCACTCTGCATAATCTCTTCTAGTCCTGTCCATGTTGATACAAAAGTTGGATATTCATCCTTTCTGATGGTGGCATAATATTCCATTGTATAGATGTACCACATCTTCCTTATCCACTCATCTGTTGAAGGGCATTTTGGTTCTTTCCACAGTTTGGCAATTGTGGCCGTTGCTGCTATGAACATTGGGGTACATGTGGCCCTTTGGACTGCATCTGCTTTGTTGGGGTAAACACCGAGTAGTGCAATTGCAGGGTCATAGGGTAGCTGTATATTTAATTTCCTGAGGAATCTCCATACTGTTTTCCAAAATGGCTGCACCAACTTGCATTCCCACCAACAGTGGAGGAGGGTTCCCCTTTCTCCACATCCTCTCCAGCATTTGTTGTTTACTGTCTTGTTGATTTTGGCCAGAAATACATATTTTTGAAATGAGTTAATATTGGTATCCATTGGTATCCATGTCTAATTTACTACTATCTGGACTTTGATTTTATATTTTTAACTTTTCTTTATACATGGAAATTTAGTGATAATGGTATCAGCATAATTGTTCATTTGCTTTATCCCATTATGTATAATATAGTTCCAAGAAGGCTAGTGGATATAGTTTAAGATATCTTTGTGGTCTATTTGCCTTTAGAATATTCTAGTAAGGTTGTACAATCAAAATGCTAAGTTAGGCAAATAACTTGATATGAATTAGGTATATTCATTTCCATGTTCAAGTTTTAGGGATTCTCTTAAGTTTTTTTTTTTTTTTCAGGTATACAAAAAATTATATGACTTCAAAGACAAAACCTATGTTGATTAACCTGATGTTTTAAATCATTTTATGTTTTTGCTAATTTATTTTTGGGATAGATTCCTGGAAATGGAATTGTTGGTGCAAAGAGAAATGCCTAAGTAATTCTGCGAGACATTCCTAAATTTTCCTCCATAAAAATTGTGTCAATTTATATTACTACCAACAAAGTATGAAAGTGCTGTTTCCCCACAGCTTTGCCAAAGAAGTACTTTGATAAACTATTGGAAATTTACCAATCTAATATGTGAAAAATGCTATCTCTTCGTAGTTCTCATTTGCATTTCTCTCTCTATCTCTCTCTCTTTTTTTTTTACATTTTTTAAATTAACATATAATGTATTATTTGCCCCAGGGTACATGTCTGTGAATCATCAGGCTTACACATTTCACAGCATTTGCCATAGCACATACCCTCCCCAATGTCCATAACCCTACCCCCCCTACCTCCCAGCCACCCTTAGTTTGTTTCATGAGTTTAGGAGTCTCTTATGGTTTGTCTCCTTCCCCATCCCATCTTGTTTCATTTCTCTTCCCCACCCCCCATGACCCCCTGCCCTGCCTCTCAAATTCTTCATATCAGAGCGATCATGTGATAATTGTCTTTCTCTGACTGACTTATTTCGCTTAGGATAATACACTCTAATTCCATCCATGTTGATGCAAATGGCAAGATTTCGTTTCTCTTGATGGCTGCATAGTATTCCATTGTGTATATATCTACCACCTCTTCTTTATCCACTAATCTGTTGATGAACATCTAGGTTCTTTCCATAGTTTGGCTATTGTGGACAATACTGCTATAAACATTCGAGTGCAAGTGACCTTTCAGATCACTACATTTGTATCTTTGGGGTAAATACCCAGTAGTTCAATTGCTGGGTTGTAGGGTAGCTCTATTTTCAACATTTTGAGGAATCTCCATACTGTTTTCCAGAGTGGTTGTACCAGCTTGCATTCCCACCAATAGTGTAGGAGGGTTCCCCTTTCTCAGCATCCTCGCCAACATCTGTTGTTCCCTGACTTGCTAATTTTAGCCATTCTGACTGGTGTGAGGTGGTATCTCACTGTGGTTTTGATTTGTATTTCTCTGATGCCGAGTGATGTTGAGCATTTTTTCATGTGTCTGTTGTCCATTTGGATGTCCTCTTTACTGAAATGTCTGTTCATATCTTCTGCCCATTTCTTGATTGGATTATTTGTTCTTTGGGTGTTGAGTTTGAGAAGTTCTTTATAGATTTTTGGAAACTAACCCTTTATCTGATATGTCATTTGCGAATATCTTCTCCCATTCTGTCAGTTGTCTTTTGGTTTTGTTGACAATTTCCTTTGCTGTGCAAAAGCTTTTGATCTTGATGAAGTCCCGGTGGTTCATTTTTGCCCTTGCTTCCTTGCATTTGGAGATGATTCTAGGAGGAAGTTGCTATGGCTGGGGTCGAAGAAGTTGCTGCCTGTGTTCTCCTCCAGGATTTTGATGGGGTCTTGTCTCACATTGAGGTCTTTGATCCATTTTGAGTCTATTTTTGTGTGTGGTGTAAGGAAATGGTCCAGTTTCATTCTTTTGCATGTGGCTGTCCAGTTTTCCCAACGCCATTTGTTAAAGAGGCTGTCTTTTTTTCCATTGAATATTCTTTCCTGCTTTGTCGAAGATTAGTTGACCATAGAGTTTGGGTTCCATTTCTGGGCCCTGCATTCTGTTCCATTGATCTATGTGTCTGTTTTTGTGCCAGTACCATACTGTCTTGATGATTACAGCTTTGTAATAGAGCTTGAAGTCTGGAATTGTGATGCCGCCGACTTTGGTTTTCTTTTTCAGCATTCCTCTGGCTATTCGTGGTCTTTTCTGTTTCCATATAAATTTTAGGATTATTTGTTCCATTTCATTGAAATAAGTTGATGGTATTTTGATAGGGATTGCATTAAATGTATAGATTGCTTTAGGTAGCATAGACATTTTCACAATAATTGTTCTTCCAATCCATGAGCATGGAACGGTTTTCCATTTCTTTGTGTCTTCCTCAATTTATTTCATGATTACTTTGTAGTTTTCTGAGTACAGATTCTTTACCTCTTTGGTTAGGTATATTCCTAGGTATCTTATGGTTTTGTGTGGTATGGTTCTGTTTGTAAATGGAATTGACTTCTTATTTTCTCTTTCTTCTGTTTTGCTGTTGGTGTATAGGAATGCAACTGATTTCTGTGCATTAATTTTATATCCTGATACTTGACTGAATTCCTGTATGAGTTCTAGCAGTCTTGGAGTGGAGTCTTTTGGGTTTTCCACATAAAGTATCATATCATCTGTGAAGAGTGACAGTTTGACTTCTTCTTTTCCAATTTGGATGCCTTTTCTTTCTTTTTGTTGTCTGATTGCTGAGGCTAGAACTTCTAGTACTACGTTGAATAGCAGTGGGGATAGTGGGTATCCCTGCCATGATCTGAGGGGAAAAGCTCTCCTCATCATTGAGGATGATATTCGCTGTGGGTTTTTCATTGATGTCTTTAATGATGTTGAGGAATATACCCTCTCTGCCTACACTGTGAAGAGTTTTGATCAAGAAAGGATGTTGTACTTTGTCAAATGCTTTTTCAGCATCAATTAAGAGTATCATATGGTTCTTGTTCTTTCTTTTATTAATGTATTGTATTACATTGATTGGTTTGTGAATGTTGAACCAACCTTGCATCCCAGGAATAAATCCCACTTGGTCGTGGTGAATAATCCTCTTAATGTACTGTTGAATCCTATTGGCTCGTATTTTGGTGAGGACTTTTACATCCGTGTTCATCAAGGATATTGGTCTGTAATTCTCCTTTTTGATGGGGTCTTTGTCTGGTTTTGGGATCAAGGTCATGCTGGCCTCATAAAACGAGTTTGGAAGTTTCCCTTCCATTTCTATTTTTGGGAACAATTTCAGGAGTATAGGTATTAATTCTTCTTTAAATGTTTGGTAGAATTCCCCTGGGAAGCCATCTGGCCCTGGGCTCTTGTTTATTGGGAGATTTTTGATGACTGTTTCAATCTCCTTACTGGTTATGGGTCTATTCGGGTTTTCTATTTCTTCCTGGTTCAGTTATGGTAGTTTGTGTGTCTCTAGGAATGCATCCATTTCTTCCAGATTGTCTAGTTTGCTGGAGTATAGCTGCTCATAATATGTTCTT
>JAPYYJ010003585.1:0-11373 GCA_028533885.1 Nasua narica | reverse complement strand
TCTGGGTGTGAACTCCCCTTGAGCATAGGTGGGACCTGTACCTTATTTCTAGTTAGCACAAGGCGGCAAAGGTGATGGGATGTCATTTCTGTGATTCCATTACATGAGATGGTAACACCTGTGCCACTAGGAGGCTCCCTCCATAGACTCTCACTGGCTTTCATGAAGCAAGCCACCTCAGGGAGAAGCCCACCCAGCAAAGGGAGAGTGGGGGTCTCCAGCTAACAGCCAGCAAAGAGGTGAGGCCCTCAGTCTAACAATCCTCAAGGACCTGAATCTTTCCCACAACCACATGAACTTGAAAGTGGATCCTTCCCTGAGTCTCAGATGAGACCCCTGGCTTTGGTCAACCCCTTGGTGCAGCCCGTGAGAGCCCCTGAGCAGAAATCTGTCCACCCCCAGCAGTGGCAGGATTCCCGACCCACGAAAACCATGACATGATAAGGGTGTGTTGTTTCGAGCCACTGTTTTTCGTAATTTGTTGTGAAAGAATAGGTAGCTACCACCGTGGAATGCAGTAGAGCAGTGAGCATAAATGAGCCAGTGACATCACACAACAAGGAGGAATCCCACAGACACCAGGGTGAGTGAATGAAGCCAGGCGGAAAATGGGATCTGTATACTTCCATTTAAATGAAGCTCAAAATCAAGCAGAACTGATCTACAATTTTGGAGGTCAGGGTGGTGGGCGGGAAATGACTAGAAGGGAGCACAGGGAGGCTTCTAGAGGCTGTGGATCTGGGCTCTGGTTAGGTAAATGCATGCACTTTGCAAAAATTCTTCAAGTGTATGCCTACGATTGGTGCACTTTTCGGTATTCCAAAACGTGTTATTTTTTTTTTTTTAAAGATTTTATTTATTTATTTAACAGAGAGAGAACACAAGTAGGCAGAGAGGCAGGCAGAGGCAGAGAGAGGAGCAGGCTCCCTGCGGAGCAAGGAGCCCGATGCGGGACTCGATCCCAAGACGCTGGGATCATGACCTGAGCCAAAGGCAGCTGCTGAACCAACTGAGCCACCCAGGCATCCCCAAAACGTGTTATTTTTTGATAAACAGTTTGCCAAAGATGAACCATTCTGGAGTCGAATCCCGGTCGACCTCTTATAAGATTTGTAACCCAGAAAGTCACCTGACTCTTCCGTGCCCGCTTCTGTAAAATGGGTTAGGCTAAGAATTGGATAAAACTGTGCATGCCATAGTGGCTGGTACCTCACAAGCCTAGATATTTATCAGCTGGTTTTGTTAACCACATTCATAAAGGTTCATTGTCACCTGCAAAAAACAAACAAACAAAAACAAACAAACAAACAAAAAAAACAAACCAAAGAAAACAAAAAAACATCCAGCAGAGGTTTGTTTGTCCAGATGCCTGGAAGTAGAATTTAGAATTTATGGAGTTGCCGGCAGGTCCCACCCCAGAGAGACCAGGCGGGTTCTCAGAAGCCGTCCGGGGGACAGAAGGAAGGGAGCTCAGCCCATCTCTGACACCCTCACCCAGAAAGGTCCCAGGGCAAAGGGGAAGACGATGTACCACTGGGCAGAGGTCACCTTTGCTCTGGGTTGGGACTGAGTCTTGATGCAAATAGAAATTCTCCCCAGGGCCTCTGTGACTCGGGCTGTCCTCCCACACCATCCAGAAACCAAAACAAACAAACAAAATGGACGCTAGTAATTGCAAACACTCAGAGTGAGTGTGTCGGGCCCGGCACGGTTCAGTGGTTTACACTTACCGGTCCCTGAATCCTCAGCGTCCGGCCTCTCGGTCTCCACCCAACAGGTGACAGAAGTGAGGACAGAAGAAATCAGAGGAGCACAGCGACGGTGGGATCAGCGCACCGAGCTGTCTGCAAACAGAATGCACACACCCACTCCCGTGGCCAAGCCGGAGGAACCAAGGGGACTTGACTCTGGAGACCGACTTGCAAGAGAAATGAAGGCGTTGAACCAGCAACAGAAGAGTCCCTTTGAGAAAAACCTTCAGACCTGCGTGTTCCCTCATGTTCTGTTGAGGGAAGGGGACGAGGACTGCGGCCGAAGGCCTCAGCGACCAGCTGATCTTCCTGTGGTTTGAATTTATTTTTTGAGTGTGTGTGTGTGTGTGTGTGTGCGTGTGGTGTGTGTACGTAATTAAAACCCGTGTGCTCTCCCCTCCTACTCCCTGCTGGCCACGCTCTCTTTCTCCCTCTTGCTCTCCCTTGCTCTTGTTCCTGTTCTTTCTTTGACTCTCCCTCACCCCACAGAGGCCGGGAAAGCCTCCTCACCTTTATTTCCATTTGGGATGCAAAGGCACTGGAACGAACAGGCATCTCTGGGAAGGGTGGGAAGGGGGTGCCGGGGGTGCCTTCTCCCCAGTCAAGGACAGCCCAGTGAAGGTGCCTGACACAGAAGAAAGTTCTATGGGGCAGAGCCCCTCCTCTCCTCCCCAGGAAGGAAGCCCAGCATCTGGGCCTCCGAATTTGCTGGCAGGCCCCAGCCATCCTCTCTTGGCCTGGCCCCTTTCCTTACTTGCTTCAGGCAAGCCTTCAGTTAACATTATTCAGTCCCTTGTAGGAGGACAGCTGGGAACCATAGAGCTGAGACTCGAACCCCGACCCTTCAGACGCCAGCACCGACGGAAGTCACCGTACAATACGGCCTTGGTAACCACCCACAGCTGAGAACACGGATTGATTATAAACACACCAAGGAGCCCATATAATCTAGGGAACCTTTTTTTACTTTTCCTTCAGGGGCAATATTTTTCACACCCCATCATGGTTTAATTACAAGTTACAGCCCCCTCTCTCAGTCCAAGAAATCATAAAGCCATACGTTATTGCAGTGTTTTATTTTCTGTTTTTGAAATTAAAGTGGGTTACATTATTGCGTTTCAGGGATTGTATACACCCTTCACTGTGGCATTTGGGGAGGAGGGGAGTCCAATCAAGATTCAGCGGTTTCTGCTCTGTGGGTCTGAGTGCCAGCTTGCTCTCAGTTTCTGATTCTTCAGACGGACGGGCTACTGGCCACACAGGACCTCTCAAAGGCTATCTGGGGCCATGGTCTGCTCGGCTCAGGGCCAGCCTGGCATCCGTTAGGGTCTGCCTGGCAGTAAGCAAGTTTGACTCCTGTACTTATGCTGGGGACAAGAATTGGGCTAAATCAAGCATGGAGATTACTGCCAGGTAGTGGTGGTGTTCAGGCCTCCCATGAGCCCACTGCCCGGGCAGCTGGCGAGAGAAGCCAATGTCCTGGGATCGGGACAGCTCAGCTCAGCGCCCGTAGGAAGCCAGGCTGTGGGTAAGGGTCAGGGGCTGCCCCCTCCCCACCACTCATTCACTCAGGCACTGTTCTAGGTACTGGTGATCCAGCAATGAAGTAAAGAGAAAAAAACGCCCTGCCTGGAGGTTAGTGTCTATGGAGGGTGGGGCGGGGAGACCCATGAATGAGATAAATCAAATAGGATGTTAGATGATAAGCAGTCAGAAGAGAATAAGAGGAAGAGAATGAGGAGGTTTTTGTTTTGTTTTGTTGTTCTTGGGGCTCTTCCCTGTTTATTGGGTTTGTTTTTTAAAAAGAATTTGAAATAGGGCAGTACTTGAGTAAAAATCTAAAGGAGGTGAAGGAGATCCCTGGTAGAAGTGCTTTCTAGGGACCGGAAAAGGTAGGTGCAAAGGCCCTGAGGCAGAAAGGCCCTGGGGAGTTAAGCGTGACCTTCCCTGTTCCTGGGAAGCTATTATTACCCAGGCCCCAGTTTCTGTGGTCCCTCCTCCAACTTTATGCCTAGGGTCTTTCTGGTTGTGGGGAACTGACCCCAGCCAGAACCTTCTAGGCTGTGTGAGGCCCTGGAAGAGATTTCCAGGAATACGCTCCAGGGAAGGTCTCTGCAGTTCAATTTCCTAAGACAGGGTTTTGTAAAGTTTGTAACAAATGCACGTTCCTCGACCGTGCTCGCCATCTGCCTGCTGAGAATTTGTGGTCCAGTCTGTGCCTGGGAATCTGCATTTCTAAAAGCTTCTAGGCGTGTTCAAGCATCTTTACTATGTCCAGTTCCATGAGTTCTCTCCTAGATCTTGTTCTAATTGACTAGGGTAGATCTGCCACATTTCATCTGTCTTAAATGTTTTTTGAGTTTTTCTGGGGGCACCTTGCCGACCATCTTCTGCCAGGGAAGGGAAGCACTCTCTAGGAGTCCCTGGGCTGTTTTTGCTCTCAGGCAGAAGGTGGCACGAGGGTGGTGGGAGATGGTTGAGATTTGCATGTTTTCTCCACAGCGCCCCCCCCCCCACCCCGTCCTGTGCCCATGGTGGGGGTTTCAAGGACAGGCACCGATGTAGGTCAACTCTGGGGACTCAGGAGATGTTTGTAGAGATAAACAAACAAAACAACTAATGGCCGAATAAACGTCAGTTTTGACAGGGAAGGACAAGAATCTAGTGGGGGTGGCGTTTTGGAAGTAACCTTTCCCCAGCACATGAAAAAAACCCTCATGCTTTCAAAACTGTTCCACTCCATCCCTCTCCCATCCCCACCCCCCAGAAGTGGTGATCCCCCCAGCTTACTCTATTTGCTGCAACAGAGGAGAGATTCCGGCGGGGCAGGGGGTTCTGACGTCTAAGCTTCTCCTGGTTCAGCTGCACCACCTTCCCGTCCCCTCCTCCACGCACCCAGCCCAGAGCGAAGGAGAGTAGGAAGGAAGGACTCTCGAGTCTGCTCCTTCCTCGCTGGAAAACTGCGGGCTATTTCTGTGACCTCTGAGCCTCCGTCTCCCCATCTGTAGAATGGGCCTGGGGATCCCCCAGACGCTGCAGGGCGCTGCTGCAGGCTGTGATCCTCGGGGGCGTGTCCGGCACGCCGCCCCACTCCCGTCCCCCTCCCCACCGCTTCCGCCCCCCGCCCCCCGGCGCCGCGCAGGCCACGCCCCTCACCGGCCCGGCGGCGTTGCCATGGCGACGCGCGTACACAGGCCTGGCGGGCGCGCGGGGTGCCGGCCGCTGGCTGGAGACTCCGCGGGAGCGCGGCCAGGCGGCCTCGCCCGGGAGCAGGCCGGGCTCCTCCCGAGCCCGCCGGGGCTTTCGGCGGGGGACTGAGCGTGGGCTTCTCCCTCCGGCCGGGTGAGTGCGGCGAGTGCGGCCCGGGAGGAGGTAGCGGGCGGACACCTGGCGCCGGACCAGACCAGGTCGGCCCTGCGAGGTCAAGAGCTTGGAGGGGAGGCGCGGGACCCGGCCCCACCCCGAGCTCGAACTCTTCTCGGATCCAGGCTCGGGTCCCCAGGAGCACCCCAGAGGAGATGCTCTGACACTAGTCCGTCCTCCCTAAAATGCAGGTCCCGGCTCTGCCTCCAGAAGTAGCTTGCGCGGGAGCTTCAGGACCATCCTTGGCACCAAGCGTGCCGCTCTTAGGCATCCCGTGGCGCACACAGCTGGGATTAGGAGGGGTGCCCTCTGGTTCCCCCGGCTTGGGGACAACACCCACCCAATGGTCCGAGATCCCTTTACTTGACCTTCCCTTCCTTGAGGAACCTTTGCTGCTCCCAGACCACTGAAGACCTGTAGCCCGGAAAAGACATACTGCTTCTCATCCCCAATTCTGAGCCTTCCGAAGTGCTCAGAGGGCATGAAGGTCATTTGCTCTTTACTATGCCTGATGCTTCAGGGCACTAAGAGCGTATTTCCAGAGTTTAACACATTCAAATTACTTTCTACAGTGTTTTCAGGCAGGGGAGTGGACTGCACAGGGCAAGATTAAGATGGAGAGATACTGTCCAACCCAAAAACTCCAGGTAGAATTTAGGATTTCCAAAAAGGATATCTAGGGTAGACACCGAATGGGAAGACTTGTACCCAGCTGGCTGCACAGATTTGCTTTGATGGGTCATTTGCATTTTCATTCATGCAGCAAATGTTTATTGAGCATCTACTATGTGTTAGACAAGGCTCCAGGTACTGGAGGTGGGGTAATGAACAAAACTGTGAGGAACCGCAAAGAGTATGAGCTTTTATCTTGTTTACAAGCTAGTAAGTTAGCCTGGCCAGCTTATAGATGCTCGCAGAAGACACAGGACAAAATTCATCAATGCCTTTGCTCCATAGTGGGTACAAACACAAGGCACCCATGAAGAATTGTCCCTTAACAGAAACAATACAGTTTTGGCTCTCCTGGAACATGTATCTCAGTGAAAAGAAAACAAGCAGCAAACACAACTAAATAAAGGAACCAGAAAATGTCAGAGACTGATAAGCACAAGGAAGGAAACACAGCAGGTGGCATATGCCAATAGTGACTAAAGGATGGCTTTAGCTAGGGGTGTCACCTCACAGGGGGACATCTGAACATCTTCAGGGGAGAGCTAAAAATCAAGCATGCACATGAACCAAGTTCTGGGGTTTAGTTTAGTAGCATTTCCTATGGTTTTCCTGCAGAAGACACATTTCTCCCAAGTTTGCATTCCAGACAAATTAAGCTTGAATGTGTTGCTCGATAACATGGTCCTCTGCCATTGAAGTGAATAACCGAGTGACTTGACAGCAACAGAGCATGGTTCTTTGGGAAGAGGAAATGTCTCTCCCTTCCTGTGAATGACATTGAACTTAATAAAATATATTTCTCGTTACAGGAAAACATACTTGTGAGGTATCCATAGCTCTCAGAGTTTACAAATATAAAATAAACTCTCTGGCTTAGTTGGATTTCTCTTACCCCCAGGTTGAGTCTTTTCTTCCTTTCAGAGAATGGAATCCAGGTGTCAAGGACTTTCTTACATGTCCCGAGTATCAAGTGACAGTGAAACTCCCCCCAGCCCACTCTGTCCCACCCAGCAGCAGCGGACGTGGGGGACGTTGAGCTGCCGGCCAACTGTGCAGTCGTTACATGCAAAGGCTCAGAGCTATCTCCCCAACAGTTGCTGCTGTGTGTCCCTAACTTCTCGGACTCTCAGTTTCCCCACCTGTAAAGTGGGACAGTACCCATACTTACCTCGCAGGGTTGTCCCAAGGAGGAAAAGAAACAGTGTGTATAAAAGAATAGCACAGTGCCTCGTACTTAGGAGGGATTCGATCGTTGATAATGGAGATGTGGATGAAAAGCAGAACCAGGACGCCTGCGTGGCTCAGTCATTAAGCATCTGCCTTGGGCTCAGGTCATGATCCCAGGGTCCTGGGATTGAGCCCCGCATCCGGCTCCCTGCTCAGCAGGAAGCCTGCTTCTCCCTCTCCCACTCCCCCTGCTTGTGTTCCCTCTCTCTCTGTGTCTTTCTGTCAAATAAATAAATAAATAAAATTTTAAAAAAGAAAAGAAAAGCAGAACCAGACCCAAGACCCTCTATGACCACAACTAGATGGGCTTTGTTTTTATCCAGTCCAACAGTTTCACGTTTCAGTGATTTTTCAGTTGGGAAGAAACGAGAGGGACTTCCGTTCTTGGCCACAGCATTGAGATGAAGGATGTCCCGCTGTGTAATGACATACCTCAAGTCAGAAGTCAAGCATCATATGAATTATCAACATTTTGGAACCTACTGAAGTCCCTGAGATTTTTATATTTTAAAAAACCAGTATAGAACTTACTTTGGAATGCATCAGACTACAAAATGGACGGATGCATGGGTAGATGGAGGGATGTGTGATACAGCAAATCAAACAAAATGTCAGTTGTAGGATCTAGGTGGTGGGTATAAAGGAGTTCACCATCAACTACTTTTGACTTTCCTGTGTATTGGACATTTTCATAAAAAAAAAACGTTGGGGGGAAAAATGTGCAGAGTCCTGATCATATGTCCAAGCTAGAGTCTTGATTGTTTGCCTTTCAGAGTTACCCTTTTTCCCTTAACTATATGAAGAAATGGAGTGATTTACAAAGAAAGTATCCTTTAAAGCCCACTCCCTCAGTGACTGACTCAGCAGTTTCAGAAGCTCTGTAAAAGGCTTAGACTTCCTTGGGTCCGAGTTCAATGAGTCCAAGAGTCATAATAATAATAATAATAATAATACAAATGCGTGGTTAGTGCATAGCAGTCACCACTCTAAATGCTTCACACATATGATTGTATTTATCCTCAGAAAACCCTTTGGGGTACAGAATATTATTAAACCCATTTTACAGATGAGAAAACTGAGGCATAGGGAAAGAGGAAGTAACACACCCACAATCACAGAGCTAATGTGCAGTGGGTTAGGAATATGGGACAGAGTACTCGCTGTGTCAGGTAACTAACCTTGTACTGAGCTTCACGGGAGGTGGACAGTGATTATCAGTGGAATTCAGGTTCATTATTGGGTTTTTCAGCTCTTGGTGGTTTGGGCTCTGAGTTATATAAAAAATGTCTTCTCTGAAAAAAAAAAAAAATGTCTTCTCTGTCATGATCAGAACCAAGCGCATCTTTGCTAGATGTCACTGTTTCAAAAGATAGTCTTAAAAATCTGCAGAAATTGTGATCACACTGTAAAGTCCTTCTATCCGCTCCTACCTCTGCTGATTTCTCCTTGAAACATGACGGTGCATTTCACCCATTCTAAATGTGATGCTGAGTAATCAGAAGATTGCATTGTCCTAAAAACGTTTTTTTTCTGAAAACCTTCTATAGGGAAAGCAGAGAGTATGAAAGCCTACCTAAAGAGCGCAGAAGGCTTTTTTGTCCTGAATAAAAGTACCACTGTCGGAAGGCATGAAGACTCAGACCTTGTTTTAGAGGTAAGAACTGTTGCTGTCCACTCCCAGCATCCCACCCCTCCACACACCCCTGCTGTTCTGTGGACTTGAGTCTCTTAAAGCCCGCCCTCTGGCTCACAGCCACATCTTCCCTCCACGCGAGACCTATAACCACCTGCGGAATGTACTGGGTCTCCCCAGCATGTGTAGTGAAAATAAGTATGAGATTAAGTGTGACGTGCCCTCTGTCCTTTGCTGACTATGTGTACAGATGCCCCACCCATCGTCCCCTCCCTCCAGCCGAAAGGGGCCATTTGGAAGGGGGCGTGGAGCTGATGCTTTGACCTTCACTGAGGGCCACTGAAGTACTCGGCTTAACCAATGGCCTCTCACCCTTTCCGGAGGCTTTTGGAGACTGTTGTGATTTGTATTACATTTTGAGAATGTTATTTGAATGGAATTACACCACATGTGACCTTTTGAGGTTGTTGTTGTTGTTGTTTTAAAATTTTATTTATTTATTTGATAGAGAAAGAGATCACAAGTAGGCAGAGAGGCAGGCTGAGAGAGGGGGAAGCAGGCTCCCTGCTGAACAGAGAGCCCAAAGATCATGACCTGAGCTGAAGGCAGAGGCTTTAACCCACTGAGCCACGCAGGCGCCCCTTGAGGTTGTTTTTTATTTTTTGGTCACTCAGTATAATGTCCTCGAGATCCGTTTAGGTTGTTGGCCTGCTCCTTTTTTGTTGGGGAGTAATATTTCCATGGTGTAGATGTGACATTGTTTATTTAAGCATTCACATGTTAAAAGACATTTTGATTGTTTCTAATCTGGGGTTGTGACAGATAAATCTGCTTATGAACATTTGAGCACAGGCTTTTGCGTGAATGCAAGTTTTTATTTCTCTGGCATAAATGCTCAGGAGTGTCATTGCTGGATCAGAGGGGAAGTGTATGGTTTCTAAAGAAACTGCCAGACTGTTGTCCAGGGTGGCTGTACCATTTAACATCCCCACCAGCAAATGTATGAGACATGGTTTCTCTGCATCTTCACCAGTAACTGATGTTATCACTGTTTTTTTATTTTAGCTGTTCTGGTGTGTCATGATGCCTCCCCATGATCTTCGTTTGTATTTTCCTCATAGCTAGTGAAGTTGGATATCTTTTCATGGGCTTCTTGGCCTTGTGCACATCCTCTTTGGCGAAATGTCTCTTCATGTCTTTGGCCCATCTTCTAATCACATTGTTTGGTTTTTCACTATTGAGTTTTGAGAGTTTTTAAAAAAATATTTTAGAGATGCGCCCCTTTTCAGATACAGAGCTTGCAGATCATTTCTCCTTGTTGATCGCTTATCTTTTCATTCACTTAACAGAATATTCTACAGGGCAGAAGTTTTAGGTTTTGATTAAGTTCAGTTGATCATTTTTTTCTCTTGTGAATCATGCTTTTCATGTCCTATTTAAGAATATGTCACCAAGTCCTTGATCCTGAGGGTTTCTCATATATTTTCTTCTAAAAATTTTAGAGGTTTTGTGTTTACATCTATGAACCATTTTGAGTTCTTTTTGTATATGACATGAGATTTAGGTCAAAGGTTCTTTTTTTATTACATGTGGATATGTAGTTGTCCTAGCACCATTTGTTAAAAAGACTCTCCTTTCTCCATTGAATTGCTTTTGGGGCTTTGTCAAAAACCATTTAGCCATACTTGTGTGGGAGCTATTTCTGAATTTCTAAAATGTTTCATTGATCAATGTGGCTGTCCCTCTACCTATACAACACAGTCTTGATTACTGTAGTTATATAAGTCTTCACTCAAGTAGAGTGATTCCTTCCATTTTATCCTTCTTAAAAAAAAAATTTCTTTTTACCTATTTTAGTTCTTTTGCCTTTCCACATGAATTTTAGTATAAGCCTGTCTATATATACAAAATACCTTGCTGGAATTTTTATAGGAATTATATTTAAACCAAAATATACAAGTGTGAGAAGAACTGATATCTTTACTCTGTTGTCTTTCAATCCATGAACATGGTATGTCTCTCCTTCTATTTAGGGAGTCTTTGATCTCTTTCATAAATATTCTGTAGTTTTTAGCATACCAGCTCTGTACATGTTTTGTTAGATATACACTTATGTATTTATCTTTTTAAATGATTGTAAATGATATTATATTTTTAATTTGATGTCCACATGTTCATTGACAGTATATAGAAATACAGTTGATTTTTGTATGCTTATGTGCTATCTTGCAACCGTAACTAAACTTTCTAGAAAATATTTTTTGTTTTTTGTTTTGTTTTGTCTTTAAGATGTTATTCATTCATTTAACACAGAGAGAGAGAGAGAGAAAGAGAGAGAAAGAGAGAGAGAGAGAGCTCATAGCACACAAACAAGGGGAGCAGCAGAGGGAGAAGGAGGGAGAAGCAGGCCCTCCCCTAGCAGAGAGCCTGATGTGGGGCTCAATCCCAGGACCTTAGGATCAGGATATGAACCAAAGGCAGATGCTTAAGTGACTGAGCTACCCAGGTATTCCTAGAAAGTTTTCATAGGTTTATTGGGATTTTACACATAAATAATCATACCATCTACAAATAAAAACTTTTATTTCTCCTTTTAGAAAAGGAGATCTTTTTTTTTCTCCCCAAATATGTTTATTTTAATTTTTCAGTGTTACAAGATTGATTGTTCATGCACCACACCCAGTGCTCCATGCAATACGTGCCCTTCTCGATACCCACCACCAGGCT
>JAPYYJ010003584.1:0-11373 GCA_028533885.1 Nasua narica | reverse complement strand
TATCAACATGGACGGGACTGGAAGAGATCATGCAGAGTGAAATAAGTCAGGCGGAGAGAGTCAATTATCATATGGTTTCACTTACTTGTGGAGTATAAGGAGTAACATGGAGGACATTGGGAGAAGGAAAGGAAAAGTGAATTGGGGGAAATCAGAGGGGGAGATGAACCATGATAGACTGTGGACTCTGAGAAACAGACTGAGTGTTTTGGAAGGGGGGTGGGGGGATGGGTGAGCCTGGTGGTGGGTAGTAAGGGGGACACATATTGCATGGAGCACTGGGTGTGGTGCATAAACAATGAATCTTGGAACACTGAAAAAGCAAAATCAAATTTAAAAAAAAAAAGCGGTTTAGCCAGAAGAGTTGATGTGAAACAACTGTTGCAAAATTCTCAAAGAAAACACTGATACAATTTAACTGAAAGTGTCCACATTCTGCAGGCTGAAAGCTCTAAACTCTATCATTCAGCCTTGGGAAGTAGAAAATGGTCACCCTGCTTAGCCCTCTGGTTCCACTAAGACCAACGAGGAGACAGACAGCCTTTTGCTTCCTCTCATCGGTCAATGTGGGGCTGAGGATGTGAGGCTTCAGATATCCAAAGCTGAGAGCAGAACGATAAAAAAAAGACCGTTGAACAGAGACATCTCCCCAAGTCTGAGCACTAAACCTGGACCTGTTTATTCATAGGCACGCCCTGTTTGCTTCTGTTTTAAAGCAATTCTGATAAAATGGATTATCTGGTTTTACACCCCATCAAAGATTTGAGGAGGCCAGTGAGAAAATGGGCAGGCATGCTGCTAGAAACAGGGAGCACGGATTTAAAAACAAAAAATGATACATGCGTAAAAGTAACAGGTATTGATGAGAGAAGAGATGTGAAATTTCTGCAAAGGCAAACAAAATACTCCAAGCCAAAGCCCTTCAGGCTCATTTAGGAAGGAGGCAAAATATTTTTTAAAAGATATTCTTTCATTCATTCATTCATTCGAGAGACAGAGGAGGGACAGAGGCAGAGGGAGAGAGAGAGTCTCAAGTACACTCCCTGCTGAACATGGAGCCCGACATGGGGCTTGATCCCACGATCCTGAGATCATGACCTGAGCCAAAACCAAGAATCAGATGCTCAACCCACTGAGCCCCCCCTTGCTCCCCAAGACGCAAAATATTTTAATCCTTTCACCCCCTTCTCAAGATACCACAAGAACTGACGTTCATAATGAAGTCTTCGGTTAGTCACTAGCTTATGTGTTCAGTATCCTTGTCGAACAAAGCAGAGGGAGAGTGTTTTAGACAATTTCCCAGACAAAATGATCACGTGGGGAGAGCAGACTGAAAAGGGGCACCAAGGAATTTTGGGGGTGGTGGAGATGGTCTATGTCTTTGAGTAAGGAAGGGGCGAAGATACAGGCAGGGAGAGGTTGGGGACCTCTGACCAGGCTCTGAAACTATTCCTGGCAGGCAGAAGGGCTAAGCTAGAGTGAACAAGAGATAAGGGAATAGACCAGACCACCTGGCCCCAGATGTCAGGGAGTATTTTTCTTTGGCGGCTAGATTGTAATCACAGAAAATGACCAAACCTCAAAGAAGTAAGTCATTAAGGATATTATCAATAGTCCTTGCTTAAACCAAGACAGCACAAGAATCTCAAGGCCACCAGCTTCTTGGTCAGTTCTCAATAAAAGACCAGCCCTAAAATCCCTCAGGGACAACCCATTTGGGACCCCTCTTAGGCTAGAGAGTTTTTCTTTCCTTTCTGTTATCTTCACTTAAAAAACTTTCACTTCACTTAAGTCTTTTGTGTCTGCAAGATTCTTCTTTGATTCTGTGGGACAGGAACTCTGCAATCCTACAACATCCTGATTAGGAAGGGGGTGATATGGATGTATAGTTTCACCAATTCATCGGGCTCTATGTTGAAAGGGTGAGTTTTGTTGCATGTAAATTACACCTCAGTGAAACTGATTTAAAACATAAAAATAGGGGCGCCTGGGTGGCTCAGTCAGTTAAGCGGCTGCCTTCAGCTCAGGTCATGATCTCAGGGTCCTGGGATCGAGTCCTACATTGGGCTCCCTTCTCAGTAGGGAGTCTGCTTCTCCCTTGCCTTCTGCCTCTCCCCTCATTCCTGTGCCCTCGCTCTCTCTCCATCTCAAATAAATAAATAAAAATCTTAAAAAAAAAAAAAAAAAGTTAAAACTTGGAACTTAGGCACCAGACTGAGCCATCTGAGAATTCACTGCTTTTTTGCAAAGCCTACTTCCCTCCGGATGCAAGCTACTTATATTAGTTCAAGATACATCTATTATGCCAGCCACTGTGTTGGGTCCTGAGGATACAGACATGTTGGAAATATATTCCCTGCTTTGGATCAAGCTTCCAAGCTTGATGAATTTAGCGGCAAAAAAAAAAAAAAATGATTTTACTTTAAAACTCTATGCATATTTGAATATGCTATTGGGAGAATTAAGCCAAAGAGAATCTTGGACACGGGCCATACTTGTTCCTTACCTCTTTTTGCAGGATTTGCTGACCTACACAGCTTCCTGCGTTTGGAACAAAGCTCTTTGCTGAGCATCATTTTAAATGGGAATCATTACCACACCCTCACCGAGTCAAAACCCAAGGGAGTGGCTGGCAGGATAGAATTTCCTCTCGATTTTCAGGCAATAAACAGGACCTGTCACAAGCTGTCAGAATCTAGTAGTTTTGCAGCCACCTATTTGGTGAGAGGGAATGCACGGCATTGAAAAAGTATGCAGTGATCCCTAGACCCAGCCAGGAGAAACTGACTCAACACTGCAAAGGCTGTGACTATCCCTGAAAATGTATCAAAAGCATCCAATACAAAAGTAGGAACAGAGTAGATGGAAAAGAACAGCCTCTTGGCCAAAGCCTGGCCCATAGCAGGGTTCTAGCCACGTTTGTTGAATGAATAAAGAAAATACATGCTTTAGCTCTCATGGCTAGCTTAGAATAGAAAAGGCCTGAAAAAGCTAAGATTCTGTCCCAAGGGAGCAAGTCAGTCTCAGAGTCTGGCCAAGATGGCAGCCCAATGTGATTTCCCTCCGCTCAATCCTCCCCTCGCCCAGACTTATCCTGATTCCAGAAGGTTTACTCACTCACTCAGAGGTTGCCTGAAAATTTTAGTTTATCTTAGGACCTATAGCCCTGAGAGCAGGCATTTGCCCAGTGCTAACGCTGGCCGGCTACGTATGGGCATTGGGTCCCAGAAGGAAACAGACCCAGTCAGGGTTCCAGAAGGAAACAGAGTCTAGCCCAGTTTATAGTGATCTCCACGGAGGGAATGCTCACAGAATTGTGGGCACATTTCAGGGAACCAGAGGGAGCTGGAGAGGCACTTGGATGCCAGCAACAGCAGCGGGTGTGGGCGTGGTGGGGGAGGAGCGTGCTGTTATCACCCACAGACCTAAGGTCACCAGGTTCCAATAAAAATGCAAGGTGGGGCGCCTGGGTGGCTCAGTTGGTTAAGCTACTGCCTTCTGCTCAGGTCATGATCCGGGAGTTCTGGGATCGAGTCCCACATCAGGCTCCCAGCTCCATGGGGAGTCCGCTTCTCACTCTGACCTTCTCCCTTCTCAGGCTCTCTCTCACTCTCTCTCTAAAAAAAAAAAAAAAAAAATGCAAGGTGTTGGGGCACCTGGGTGGCTCAGTTGTTAAGCATCTGCCTTCGGCTCAGGTCATGATTCCAGGGTTCTGGGATCAAACCCCACATCGGGCTCCCTGCTCGGCGGGGGAGCCTGCTTCTCCCTCTCCTACTCCCCCTACCTGTGTTCCCATTCTTGCTGTGTCTTTCTCTGTCAAATCAATCAATAAATAAATCTTAAAAAAAAAAATGCAAGGTGATCATTACATTTGGCTTTCAGAAAAGCAATGACTATCTTTTTAAAGATAAATGTCTCAAATATTACACATACTTATATTTCAAAAGTATTCATTGCTTACCTGAAATGTAAAGTTTGCTATGTCTCCTGTATTTTATCTAGATATAGCAGGCCAGAAGGGCAACACAGTGGTAAAGCCGATGCCCAGGTCGGGGGGCAGGAGCAGTGGTCATGGAGGGACACTGGTCCAAAGCAGAGTCCAGGGCAGTAATGACAAAGGAAGATGAGACCTCTCTCTGCTCTTGCCCTCTGATCTCCAGCAGGCACCTTCCAGGGGCTGAACACAATCAGAAACAGGCTTACTAGAGCCTGGTCGCTACGACCCTTAGGTGTTGGTCTCCTCGAGCAAAGAGGTAGACAGGGAAGGTGGAAAATGGATACGGAGGTGGGAACTAAACAGAGAATACCCAACACAGGTGGAAGCTATATTTTACTAGCAGAATTTTCTATACCCATTTAGATGCATTGGTTTTTTTTTTTTAATATTTTATTTATTTATTTGACAGAGAAAGAGATCACACAAGTAGGCAGAGAGGCAGGCAGAGAGAGAGAGGGAGAGGGAAGCAGGCTCCCTGCTGAGCAGAGAGCCTGATGCGGGACTCGATTCCAGGACCCTGAGACCATGACCTGAGCTGAAGGCAGAGGCTTTAACCCACTGAGCCACCCAGGCGCCCGCATTGGATTTTTTTTTTTTTTTTTTTTACTGTTGTTGTTTTGCTTTTTGCTTAAAGCCATCAATAAAACAAGATGTGTAGAAAACAAATATTTACCAACAGTGGCTTCCAAACCATCTATGTAGATATGCTTACACATATACAGGGAGATACCTCTTTCTTTTATTTCTTTTTAAGAGGTATAACTGACAACATTATATTAATTTCAGGTGTACGACACAATGATTTGATATTTGTACGTATTGTGAAACGATCACCCCAATAAATCCGGTTAGCATCTGCTACCACACATAGTTAAACCATTTTTTTTTCTTGTGATGAGAACTTTTAAGATCTACTCTCTTGGCAACTTTCAAATATATGATACAGTATCATTAAAGACCGCCCCAATGCTGTATGTTACGTCTCCATGATTTTGTAACTGCAAGTTTGTGCCTTTGACCACATACACTCATTTCTTTCACCCCCCAAGTCCCCTACCTCTGGCCCCCATGAATCTCCCCTCTATATCTATAGGATTGGTTTTTCTTTACGTTTGTTTTAGATTCCTCAGATAAGTAAGATCCTATGGTATTTGTTTTCTGTGCCTGTCTTATTTCACCTAGCATAAAGCTCTCAAGACCCATGTGTGTTGTAAATGGCAAGATCTCATTCTCTTTTATGGCTGAATAATACCCCCATTGGACCAAACTGTTTTAATTACTATAGCTTTGTAATGCCATTTAAAATCAGGGAACATGATGCCCCCAGGTATCTCTCTCAAGGGCATTTCTTTCTAAATGCTCACGTGTTTAGTTCCCAGGAAGCTGGAGAAGGTATGATAATGAGCAAAGACTTTAAATTGCCTCTTGGACAGGTCAAAACTCCTTGTTCGGCACCAGGGAAGTATCTCCGGAGAAAAACAAATAATTCCACTGACCATATTTTTGCCGGAACTTAAAAACCAAACCCTGTGCTAGAGTGAATTTGGAACCACAGTTGAAAGGATCAAGCATTTTTGGCACTTGTGATTTTTTTTCAGTAGCGATCATTATAACTAAATTCTTTTATCATCTCTAGTATCTTTGTCCCATGTGAGATGGAGAGCTCCATTAAAGGCAGTGAAATTGAAGTCATGGGGGGAGGGGCTGAAAGTGAAGACACCTACAGACACTGGACTTTAAGGAACTGGGTGGGAACAGGAGGGCTGAGAAGGTGGGGGAGCCCTAGGTGGGCATCTAGTGTTACTTCTGGTTCTGCCTCCTGATTATCTCGGCCCCGTTGTACAAGTCGCTAAACTTCCCCAGGCTTCAGATTTTTTTCATCTGTATAATAAGGAGGGTTGTTTCAAACCACTTTTCTGGTTTAAGCATCTCTATTTCAGAAACTTGATTCTTGATAATTTTCTGAGGGAAGAGTAGGCAGAAGCCTTACCCAACTGCGCTAATCAAGGTGGCTTCATTGGGTAGACTTATTGAGGACTTTGGCCACGCCCACTGGAGTTTAGCTTCCATTCAGATGAGAATTCCTTGTCTGACTTCAAGAGGGACTATCACGGGCACTTTCATGGCTTGGTCGGTTAAGTGTCTGCCTTCGGCTCAGGTCATGATCCCAGGGTCCCAGGATCAGAGTCCCCCATTGAGCTCCCTGCATAGTGGGAAGTCTGGGTCTCCTTCTGCCCTTCACCCCACCTGTGATCTCTCTGTCTCTCCCTCTCTCAAATAAAATTTAAAAATCTTAAAAAAATTAAATAATAATAATTTTTTAAAAAAGAGGGGGACCATCACTATTGTAGGAAGGAAAATGGTTAAGAAATCCTTCCTGAATATCTACTACAAGATAAAGAAGCATGCTTTCTCATTCCCCCACAGAATCCCAAGGAGGGATTGATTTAACCAAAGGCACAACTTTGAATTCCCAGAGAATCCAACCAATGGCTAAGGAGACAGAACAAAATGGAAAAAAAAAAAAAATCGCTGTAATAAACAGGCCACCTTTATGAAAGCCTATATTCTTAATTTTAGCTCATGTGTTTATTACTTCTGTATCTTTTCATGTCCAGGATTCACCCATTAACTTTTTGGTTCCTTGTCCCAGGCAAAGCAAGACATCTTTGACAATTTACACAAGAATATTAAGACTCCGTAGCCCACCAGGAGCGGCAGAAGAAAATGTCTGGTTTCTCTAAAGGAGGAAGACGCATCCTGACAGTCTCCCCAGGTCAAAAGAACAAAAAGAACATTTGAACTGCCCGATTTCACAGTGCAAATCTGATCCTTGTTTTTCTGTCTGAGCTGAAGAGTTCTAAATGCCTGGACTGTCCACCTAGATCTCAAATTGCACAGCCTGGAAAGATCCCATAAAGCAGGAGCTTCCCCAGGCTGCACAGTGAGGAGAAAGTCGCCTCACGACAACTAAAGAAGGAGCAACATGGGTTCTCCTGCATAAGCCGGTTTTCAGAAGACCCCGTAGAAAGACCACATTTAAAGAGCAAGCGTCCCAAATTATAATGAGCCATCGGCATCCCCGCACCATGGTAATGTTCTCCAGCTTTTGAAATCGGCAAGGAATATGAGAATCCAGCTAAGTCCCACGGACGAAGACCAGGGTCCTGCAGGACTGTGCAGGCGGGGGTCCTGCAGGCATTCGTCCTTGGTCCCCATCTATAAAATCACCAAATTTAAACAGACAGCTGCTGGTCAGGCTCTTACAATTCTATCTGGAGGGAGACGTGGGGCTCGCCTCGAGCTACCCGCCCAGCAGTGAGTCTGATGGGAAATGCAGTCGAAAGAACAGAGTGGAAAGCCAAATACCTGTCAGGCTCTTTCACACTCCAGTGTTGCCAGAAGGTCTATAAAAATGTCATTGTCTCTCAGCTGCTGGTGATTATATTACCCATTACATTGGCTGTTAGTAATAAAAAAAAAAAAAAAGCAAATATCATTTTTGCTCTGCTCTGGCCTTCCTCTGGCCTTTTTCAAACAATAATAGACTAAATATAAAGAGACAGAAGTCATTACTTGGCTCTTTAACTAGTGCCAAGGAAAATGAATAATTAAGGCAACATTACTTGAAAGAAATTTACACTGTTGCTTTTAAGATAGAACCAAATAAGAGCTCTTTAAAAATACATCATTTCCCCTTTCTCTTAACATAGCGTTTGTGCTCTGGCATAATATATCACGGCTGCTACTGTTTAGATCTTACCAGGAAAAAGAAAAAAGTGCTTTTAGTTTCCATTATCCTATTATAGGTCCCAAGTCTGAGACGCAGAGGAGAGAGACAGGGTGGGGAGGCGAGGTCGCTCCCTTTGCACTGTTTTCCTTCACCTCCAGCCTAGCCAATGTTGCACTTTGGTGCATTCAGGACAGCAAATCGCAAAGTCTACTCTCTGACCCCTCTTGAACATCCACCTCGATTGCCAGAAGCCTCGTTAGCTTTGCAAGCGTGAGCTCAGTTTGTTCTGTAAAGCAGCCTAGAAGAGGCTCGCACAGGTGCACCCGCAAGGCACAGGCTCAGAATCAATGCTGGGCAAGGCTGGTCCTCCCAGGGCCCTAGAGAGTCTCCTCGCTCTCTCTGGTTCTTTTTTCCCCCTCCCTCTCCCTCACTCTGTCTTCCTCCCCACCCCCGACACCCCCACTATGGGTCTTGGAACAAAAGAAATCTAAGGTCTCCAAATTCCAGAGGCTAGATATCCGCATTCACGGGGTGGGCAGGGTTGGTTCCTTCCGAAGCTGGGAGGCAGGATCTGGTCCATGCCTCTCTCTGGGCTTCTGGGAGTTTTCTGGCGATATCTGATGTTCCTCGGATCATAAAGCATCCCACCGACCTCTGCCTTCATCCTGCCCAGCCTTCCCTATGGGTGGACGCCTGTCTCCGCGTCCCAATTTCCCCTTTTCCTAAGGACGCCAGCCATATTGAATTAGGCTCACCCTAACGATCTCACCAAGAGCTGATCATCGGCGAAGATGCTCTTTCCAAACAAGGTCACATTCGCAGGTACATCAGGTTAGGACCTCAGCATCTTTTGGGACGGTATAATCCAATCCGTAGCCGCTACTTAGAGAAGGCACTTACTTCTGGCTTGTCAATACCAGGCAGTGATTTATGAGTGAACACAGGTAACACCCACCTCCTCCTACCTCTAAATCTTTCCAATCTGTGCCTTATTGTTTTGAGTCATCTCATCAGAAAATGGAACGTTTCTGGGCCTGCTAAATGGGGCTTTCACTGCAGGTGTGCCCTGAGAATCCCTATCCCATTATGGATGGCCAAGAGCAGAATGTTCCCTGGCGGAAGTTGTGGCTACCAGAAAACACGAGACCCAACGAAAGAGCTTTGCGTAAAGGGCCACGTGGGGGGGCACAGCGGGAAGGGGAAGGGAGGAAGCGTGTTGCCGAGCCTCGTGGCCGTGCGGATTCACACAGCTACCTTTTCTCACCCCTGTGCCCACTGTCACGTAGACTTGGCCTTTGCATCTGGAGAAGAGAATGGGGGTTCAAAGCAGCCTCTGATGAAGCCTCTATGATCATATTAGGCTTGAAGCAGAGAAAAATCAGAGGCAAGCACAGTGTCTTCTGACAAGCAAAAGACAGGAAGAGAAGAAGGCAGACTGGCAGAGGCTTTAAAAGCCACCTCGACTTGTTTGCCTTGCCTGGAGGTGATTAATTACACATCATCACAGGAAAAGCACGTTTCCGAAATGCTCTTCAGTGAACTACATCCATTTGTGCTTTTATTTATTTTTATTTTTTTATTTTTTCACTTGTGCTTTTAGAGAGTCAATCCGGGTGATTAGGGCAGAAGGCAGGACTTGCAGAAAGAGGAAACCTACAAAGCAGCTTCATTCCACACGTATTTGCTCTTTCAAAGTAAATTCAGCAGGAAATCCAAGTCACTGATGCAAACCTTTGCCGTTAATTTGTTCCCAGGGGCATAGTTGAGGCCGTTATCCCCGAAGCATGTACATGAAAATCCCATTATTTGAAATACACTCACTGTATTTCTATTTTACGCTAGGCTGTGCACTGAGAAGTTATCGGGAAATCGGAAGACAGTCAAAAATGACGGGAAGTAACTTTGGGGCATTTTATGCAAACAGGAAGGAAAACAAGGTTGGCAGCACCCGGAGATTATCATCACGAGAACTTGTTTAAAAATCACATGTATAGGGTGCCTCAGTGGCTCAGAAGGTTAAATATCTGCCTTCAGCGCAGGTCATGATCTCCAGGTCCTGGGATCGAGTCCCATGTCGGGCTCCCAGCTCAGTGGGGAGTCTGCTTCTCCCTCTCCCTCTCCCCTTGCTTGTGCTCTGTCTCTGTCTCTCTCTCAAATGAATAAATTTTTTTAAAAAGTTTTTAAATAACAAAAAATCACATGTAGCAATAAGCCATGGGCTGGTGTGTGTGTGTGTGTGTGTGTGTGTGTGTGTGTGTGAAAACACAATCTAGCTGACTTATTTGAATGGGTGCCTTATGAAGTGCCAACCCACAAAGTTATCCCCATTACTCTGAAATTCCTTGCTTCGGGAGAATCTGTTGTTTGTAACACCACCAATTTTATTTTATTTTTTTTTAAGTATTTATTTATTTATTTGACAGAGAGGAGAGAGACAGCACACAAGTAGGCAGAGAGGCAGGCAGAGAGAGAGGGAAGCAGGCTCCCTGCCGAGCAGAGAGCCCGATCGGGGGCTCAATCCCAGGACCCTGAGATCATGACCTGAGCTGAAGGCAGAGGCTTTAACCCACTGAGCCACCCAGGCGCCCCCCACCACCAATTTTAAAGTGTACACAGGAAGACGCACAATTTGCACGTTACTATTTTGTTGGTAAGAGAGAGAAATTATCAACACGGTAAATAATTTGGGAGGCACCCTGGCATCACCCCCTTCCAGTCCAGCCTTCCTGAACGGCTGAACATCTGAAGCTCCCTCCATATTTCTGGTATGGGTTTACTCCGGGCACAGAGCGCACCCCTGGGCCCCCTGCCCCGATCTTGCAGCCATCTCCAAGCTCTATAAGGGGGTGCTCGGCTCCTTGCCCCTCCCTGCTTCCTCCTGCCTTCTCTTCCCCATTTGGCTAGAAAGCCTCAGAGCAGCGCGAATGCCTCAGAGAGGTTCCACCAGCGGTTCCATCCTGCCCGAGGCACGTCTCAGATAAATTCAGCACCGCGTCGCACAGCGACGACCAGGCTGTTTCCCTGCAGGCAGGAGAGGGACCTCCACGCGCCAGCTCACCCTCCCTAGGAACCCCTGCTCTGGCAGAACCGGAATTTCGAGGGTGTATCACCCCCTGTCTTTTGTGTTACTGGTCTCTCCGCTCCTGCCGAGACCTGTGTAGTGCGCATGTCCAGTTTGGCCAGAAGGCGTGGCCCGTCCTTTTCCTCTTCTAAGAAAGCGGAGGAGGTGTTCTGAAAATCTTTTTGTGATTCTGCATCACGAGACCACGTTCTGGGAAGGAACCGGCCCACCAGTTGCAGGAGCGTGCCAAGCACTAGCTTTGTGGGGAGAATCAGAAGAATCACAAGACAGAATTCATAACGAATTTAAGTATCATCCAATGGGATTTTTTTTTTTTTTAAAGGACCTCCATACAATGGAATCTATGTACTGGTTAAAAAGAAAGAATCTCGGGGCGCCTGAGTGGCTCCCTCGGATAAGCGTCTCCCTTTGTCTCAGGTCATGGTCCCAGGGTCCTGGGATGGAGCCCTGCGTCCAGCTCCTTGCTCTGCGGGGAATCTGGTTTTCTCTCTCCCTCCTTCCCTCCCCTGCTTGTGCACTCGCGCATGCTCTCTCAAATAAATAAAATCTTAAAAAAAAAAA
>JAPYYJ010003583.1:0-11374 GCA_028533885.1 Nasua narica | reverse complement strand
GGATACCCAGCTCCGCGGCAGCTCCCGCGCTCTGGCCCCACACGGACCGGCCAGCCCCAGGGAACAAAAGCGGAGCCCAGTCGCCCTCTTCTGCAGCCAGAGGATGAGTCGAGAGGGCTGAGCGGAGAGTGTGGTCCTCAGCTGCTGGAAGGTAGGAGAAGGTGTTGCGCTCGCTTGCCTTGGCGTGGGAGTCTCGTGGTGGGCGCGCCCGGGTGGGGATGGCGGCACGGACCAATCTATTCCACGGGTGCTGCCTGGACCCGACGAGATGGTCATCTGGAACGCCGCGCCTGCACCGCCTGCCCACCATGGGGAGGGCGCCTCGCTCTCGAAGCCGCGAGGGAGCCCCCTGGGTGGGAACTGGAGGCAGCGAGGGAAAAGTCTGGAGCCCAAAGCCCGGCAGCAGCGGCTGCGGAGGGGCTGCCACGGCACTTGGAGGCGTGCGACTCGCTGCGAAAAGCGGGCGGGCGGCGGCTGCAGTGTGCGCAAAGTTTTGGGTGGCGCGCAAAGACGCAGACCAGGGCCGCCGCGCAGAGCCGCGCAAGTTGTGGCTGGAACCCGAGGGCGATCCCCAGGGGGGGCCCATGGGGACTCGCCGACACTGGGAAAAGTGGTTTTTGCTCCCCGCACGCTAGCCAAGGCTGGGGTGACGCGCAGCCACTTAACCCTTTGAAGCCCAGGGGAAACAACTTCATCCTCTTGGAGGCGGCTGGACTCAGGCTGGCTGGGCAGCGTCGAGGTTCCGGGCTCTGTCCTTTTGTAGTCTTGCGCAATTCCCCACTCACTGGGTTTTCTGTGATTTTCTGGCTACTCTTGTGTCCAAAAACCAGGCAAGACAGGGTCTTTCCCTTAGTCTGTAATTTTACCTCTCACGGTACCTGGACACATGCCCTCCCCCCCACCCCCAGTTTGGCTCTTTGATGCTGCCTTGAAAAATGAGATGATTAATCAATTAGGTTAGTGGCCAATTAGGCATAACCTTGTAGCAAAATAATTATGCCCGGCTCTCTGGGCTTTCACTGGTGATGAAATGGGAATCCAGCCCAGGTGGAGGGGCTGTTCCGAAAAGATATGGCTGATCAGGGAATTTCTGGGAATTTAAAAAAAAAAAAAAAAAAAATCCACATGTGTGGTGGCGGCAGAGGTTGTGGGGATCAGTAGGGCTATGAGTGTGTGCATCAGTTCCTCCCCACCACCCCCCAGGAAATTAACCCTTGACAGCACAGTCTGGGTGGACTTTGCAGACAACATGTTTCCAGCATCTAAGAAAAGGTGTGTCCCCTGCTTGCCAGCCCCATCCCCCTTGTCTCTGGGGGACTCTCGCCTGGAAATCCCCTCACAGTGGCTTTGCTGCTGTTTTGGGAGGCTGAGTTCCGAGGAATGCATTTTAGTTTCATGTCCAGGGAATCGTGT
Source organism: Nasua narica (assembly GCA_028533885.1). Lineage (NCBI taxonomy): Eukaryota > Metazoa > Chordata > Mammalia > Carnivora > Procyonidae > Nasua > Nasua narica. The sequence goes on along the minus strand of JAPYYJ010003583.1, from coordinate 9,961 downwards.
CTTTGCAGGAGGAGGTTCTTGTGCTGTGGCTTCTGAGGATGCACATTTCCCCCACTCTTGTTAAATAAAGCAGTTATTAAATGGGTGCAAATGGGAGACAATCTGTCTCCGGCAAGGAAGTTCTGCTGCTAAGCAGGGCTTCCTTTTTCTTATTTGGAGTGACTGGCGGGGTTTGGCACTGCAGTATTACAATACAGCCATATTAAAAAGGTCTTCAGAGCTTAGAGCCCTCCACCACTGCAGCCCCATCTTCAACAGACTTCCTTTCTCAAATCCTTTTTGCCACAGCATACAGGGGATTTCTAATGTGTACCATGTGCATTTGAATCCCTTTCTGTCTCTATTTTAAGCTTATCCTATCTGTTTACGCATCCGGACCCTGTAGTGTAGATTTCTTTTCAGAAGGCAGGCACCTCGAGCTATTCCCAGGGCAGAGGGATTTTTGCAACAGGTCCTAGGTCTGGGTTTTCTAATAATGAGTCCCCCTGGCATTTAGTGAGCCAAGGTCCTCGCCTCTCCACCAGTGACCTGACCACATTGGACCAGGTGGTCCCTGACATCCCCTGCAGTGCTGACACAAGCTGGTTCTGAATTTTATGGCTTTTCTTCCTCTCTGAGCTGATCAAGACGAGTAGCTGAGCCGTGCGATGTGATAGCGGCCGTGCCACCTCACTCCCAGCGGAGAAAGCTGGCTGGGGCTTAGGAGCAAATAGGAATTGCCCAGCTGGAAGACTGCCTAGTGAGACTGGTGTTCAGGGACAACTGGGAGCCAGAGGCTCCACCCGCCTTCCTCAAAATGAAGGGCCACTGTTCAGCCCCCTCTCTTCTCCAAGATTTATGTATTTATTTTCTTAAAGCTGGACTCAGCCATTCACCTCACCGTGATCCTATTTGTTGCTTGACTCGCGTGCTAGCAAAGGCCTTCCTCCTCTTCTAAAATTGAAGCTTTTTTCTATAGTGGGAAGGGAGATGCTAGGAGAAGGAAGGGAGAGAGGACAGAGCAAATGACAATGAGGTAGGGAGAGTGGGGAGAGAGAGACAGACAGAGAGAGGTTCAGGCTTCGAAAACGGGCAGGCAGTGGGAAAGAGGCAGGAGAGGTAGAGAATGAAGGAAGAAATGTAGGCAGGGGAGGACATATGGGGAGGAGGAATTCTAGTTCACAGAAGGGGAGAGAAGGGCCCACATGAACCAAAGTCTTCTTTTATTACATGGCTTGAAACGATATAGAGGAAAACCCTGAACTGCAAAAGACTCATTCCGGATAGACTTGCTTGGAACTGAGCTTTGACATAATCAGCTAATTACTTATGACATAAACATTGCACCGTAGAAAACCCATCAACTCTGGTTCTTATCTCTTCATTGACTGGGGCTACAGTTGTTCATGTGGAGTTGGAGCTGGCAAGGATTTGTTTGCTTAGCAGATGTGCTTTGCATACCCCAAAAGCTCTCTTGTTTGGGTCAGATTGGGGTACTCCCTTTTGGACAGGCTGGATGTCCAAATGACTTTGGAGGGGAGGTATCCCCATGTCTTAGGTCCATCTTTCATAGAATGGGCAAAATTTTAAAAGTGTATTTTTAATTTATTTAAAGTTGGAGGAAAAAAGAAAAATGATAGTAAACACTTTTACCTGCCATCTAAAACTCAGAGTGATGGAAAAGTAATTCCAATTAATTTTCTTCTCTCCAGCCTCCTTGTCCCTGTTCCAGACCATCCTCAGTGCCTCCGACTCCTCTCCTGGCCTCCAGTACAGGGCCTCCCCAGAGCTGCAACTTGATCTTTCTAAAACAGCTTTGATCATGTTATTCCCCAGATCAAAAAACATAAAAGTTTCCCTGTTGCCTAAAGCATATTATTCAAATATCTGACCATAGACTTCAGAGCCTTTCAGAGTCTGGCCTTCTGTTTCACACACACACACACACACACACACACACACACACACACATCCTAACACATAGCATCACACACATACACAACTTCTCTCACACACACACACACCACACACACATGCATACACACACTATACTCACATCACGTATATACATTACAGACGTGCCTTTCATAACTTTGCAGGTACAACCTTTTTTTCCTTCTCTAGAAAATACATTCCTACTCTACCTCTAAACTCCACTCATCAGAAGGGTCACTTGAAGGTCTTGTGAGTCTCTTTCAATTTCCTGGAAATGGAAAAACAATATTAGCCGCCGTCCTTCTTAATGTGGTGGTGGGAATAGGAGCATTGGGGCCCTTATGGCGACAAGACCCATTGAGAGAATGAGAACCACTGGTAGAAGAGAAAAGGGCGTGTGTCTCAGGTTGAAATCAACTTAGGTTGGGATGCTGTGTGACACTGGTTGGTTTGGGCAAGGTGGTGACCATCACTTGGCGACAGACTCTTTCTTTGTTGGAGAGAGTGCAGGAACCCTGTACCATTAACAGTTCCTCACAGCTTATCGAGCAGCCTTATTGTGGAGGACAGAAGACCCACTGGACAGCCTATCAATTTATCTAGCAAAGCCCAAAAAGTTCCGGCCTCATAGGGGGCAGAATTAAACAAGAATGAACATCAAATAAAGAATTCATTTGTATTCATAGGCTTTTAATAAATAAAAATGATTTTTTTTTTCTGAAACGAACTCTGAGTCATAGGTCTTGAGACTTCTTGTTTAATTAACATGCAGAATATGACTTCTTCTTGTTTCAAAATGACCATTTTTTCTTTTTGGAAACTTGAGCTCAGATCTTTAGTGACATTTTTTTCTCCCAGCAAATATTTACAGCCGAGCTGGAAACTGACAGGAAGGAGGGTTTAAAATGAAAATGTTACCAAACTGAAGTTTACATCTGAGTGAAACACATGGTGTCACCATGGACAGAGTCCTAAGAACTCAAAATATTTGTCAATTTGTAGAACTTGAAGAAACCAAGCTGTTTCCTTTGTTAATGTGAACTCTAAAAATTATGTTTTTGCTTATGCATGATGGTGGCCTTTTCTGCTTCTTATCTGTTTGCTTTTACTGTGGTCACAGAATTCCAGCCATGAGCTTTTTCTTCATCCTCTGTTGTGGATAAGGCAGACTGCCTGAGGGTTAGTCCCCAGGTTCATGTCTGTGTCCGTACTTGTACTTATGCAGTTCTTCCTGCCCGAAATACCCTTCTTTTTCATTTTTTAATTAATTAATGATTTTTTATTTTTTATTTGTTTTATTTTTTCGGTGTTCCAAAATTCATTGTTTATGTACCACACCCAGTGCTCCATGCAATACATGCCCTCCTCAATACCCACCACCAGGCTCACCCATCTCCCCACCTCCCTCCCCTCTAAAACCCTCGGTTTGTTACCCTTCTTTTTCAAATCTCCTCCAGATCCACTAGGCTTTTAAAGCTGAGGTCAGGTGTCAAGTCCTGCATAAGGTTTTTTTAGTTAACTCTACTGAATAATGACCAGCTCTGACAGTGGTAGGTTTTTTTTTTTTATCATTTTATTAAGTTTTCAAATCATATGAATAATACAAATTAACTATAAAAAATGTGAAAGTATAGAAAAATATAAGGAGTTAGTAAAAATCAATTGAAATTCCCATTGTGTTATCTGTAATTTAGTGACTGTCCTTTCATTTATGTACGTAGACCCATATATTAGCATATATAGATGCATATGATTTTATATACTGTACCTTATTATGAAAGCTATTTGCTTTTTGTCCTGGGAATCTATTTTTAAATACAGTTTTGTTTGCTTATTTAATCTCCCTTGCCCCCAAAACTAATCTAATAACATAGATATCTTTTATATTTTCTCTATGCTCTCATAATATTTACACATAAATGTTCACACACAGTATATGCATACATAAGGATTTTGTCATTGACTTAAAAGATGAGATCATATATGTATTTCTCACTTAAAACACTATGGGAAATTCTTCTGCCCCTACCCCCACCAGTCCTCCCTCAGCCAATTGTTATAGATACTTGATATAGACTCTTTTCAATGGCTTTGTGAGTTTCAGTGGTATGAATACACCACAAATTTTTCAACCATTTACCTACCGATAAGCATTTACTTTTGTTCCACTAATTTGTATATACAATGCTGAAATAAGCATCCCTGTACGTTTATCATCTATTGATATGCCTGCTCTTTTATGAATAGAGTCCCCAAACTAGTATTTCTAAGTCAAAGTACATGTACTTTTTTTTAAAAAAAGATTTTATTTATTTATTTGACAGAGAGAGATCACCAGTAGGCAGAGAGGCAGGCAGAGAGAGAGAGGGAAGCAGGCTCACTGCCGAGCAGAGAGCCCGATGCGGGGCTCGATCCCAGGACCCTGAGATCATGACCTGAGCCAAAGGCAGAGGCTTCACCCACTAAGCCACCCAGACGCCCCAGGATATGTACTTTTTAAAGTTTTAGGAGATAGCGCTACATATCTTTCCAAGGAGAATATAATAATTCACATTTCTGTTAACATGTAAGAAATAGTCTTTCTCCTGTATCTTTGCCAGGAGCGTGTGTTGTAATTTACTTTAGCTAACCTGGTTAGGTAGCAAGTGATAGCTCATTGTTAACTTCCTTCGTATTTTTCATCTCATGTTCATTGGGCATTTGGATTTGCTTCTCGGTGCACAGCTAATTCATCTTTGCCCATTTTTTCTTTTTGATGGCTTGTCTTTTTCTTATCATTTCATAAGGGTTCCTTTCATATTCTTTTTACTTGCATCTATATTGTATATGATTTTCCTTCCTTAGAAGTTTGATCTAGTGTCATAATGATCTCTTTATTTGTCTGTGCCCAAACTAGACTGTGAGTTACTAGATAGCAATGATGTGTCTGATTCATCTCTAGGACATCACACCCAGGGCAAGGCCTGAAAAAGTGTAGGTTCGGAATAAATGGCTATAACATTGACTGCATGTGCGACGTTCAAGTGTATTTCATTTAACACTGAATTGTATGAAATAACTTATACGTGGCATCCATAGACTGGGATGTTTCAAATTAACAAAATTTCAAGATGACTTATGTTTTGGAAATATTTATAAATAAATTGTACATTTTCCTCCTTTTTAAAATGAGTATCACTCAGAAATATCATTATGAGCATCAATTATTGTGTTGGGCTATATACTTGATAATCTTAAGGACTTTATTTTTATTTTTTAAGATTTTTATTTATTTGAGAGAGAGAGAACATGAGCAGGAGTGGAGAGGGGCAGAGGAAGAGGGAGAAGCAGACTCCCTGCTGAGCAGGGAACAGATCATGGAGCTCGATCCCAGGACCCCAAGATCATGACCTGAGGTGAAGGCAGATGCTTAACCGACTGAGTCATTGAGGCACTCCCTTAAGACTATTTAGTGATGCAGGACTGTTTACCCCTATATACAAGTGGCCTCAGAAGACCTATGGATGTGCAGATTTTAGATTCCAATATCTATTTTTTGTACTTTTTCAGTCTTTTCCCTCCCTATTGTACTGTTTTATTGTCTCTTGGTATTGTCAGTTTATCTGCCTCTCAAAGTTGTCCTCTTCTCTTTTTCCCCATCTTTGCATTGGCTGTGGACTAATATCAGGAATCCTGCTCCTTGGAAATGTGCATATATTAAAGGTCAATAAGCATCAGCCAAGTCTTGGTCTGGGTGCCCTTACTATGAATAAAATGCCTCAGCCTCCAGTGAAGATACAACTGTGACTGTTTAGGATTTTTTTTTTGTTTCTTTGTTTACAACTGTTTTCTGGGAAGGTGAGATTGCTAGATAAGTGAACCGGTGGCCTGCCATCTCAATTAATTAGGTCTGATGGCTTTGTAGCCATGACCCTAAATATAATGGATTAAAAGATCTTTAGAGTGGTAGAAATATATATACTTCAGTCTTGCAAAAGTCTGAGTGTATAGGACAGCTCTATGCTGTGAAGTCGCTCCTTCTATGCAGGCTCCTTCTAGCTTGCTGCTTCTCCATCCCTCGGGCATTGCTGTTGTCTTCAGGATCCCGGATGGCACACCACCACATTGTCATTCAAACTAGAGGGCTGGAAGAGAAAAAAAGAGGGCAGAGGAGGGCCTTCCCATTTCTTTTAAGGGCATGGCCAGAAGTTACATCCCTAATTTCTTTGTGCATCTTCATTGTCCAGCACCAAGGCAACTGGCCCGCCTGACAGAAGGGAGGCTAAGGAGTACTGCTTTTACTCTGGATGGCCGTGAGCCAGAATCAGGGTGCTATATTAGAAGAGAGGAAGAGTGGATGTTGGTGGAGGCACTAGCAGTGTGTGCCACACCTACTCCCACCATTCCCGGTGTCCTCTCAGCTCTCTTGCCAGGTCATCACCTCCTGAATACAGTTGCCTACTTTTTCTTCCCACCGTCCACTGTTGTGTGGCATGTAAAATAGTTGCTCAATAAAGACAGCTCTATTTATAAGCTTTCTCTCCCTGTTTCAGTGATGAGAAAATGCACAGAGGAGGGTCAAGCTTGCTGCTGAAATGGAGCTCAGGGACTAGAAAATTTGGAACTTCCTGGCTGAGTTTTCTTTAATTTAGCTCATGCCCTGTATCATCCTCCATGGTCCCACTCGAGGTTAATTATTCCGATTTCTTACTCCACCTTTGTTCTCTGCTCTAAGAGGTCTAGGTGAGGAGACCACATGCTTTGGAAGCAGGTGTGTTGGCAACTCTGTGAGAGTCAAGGGGAAAATCAGCCCCCTGCAAATAATACAAGTTTGAGATTATGACCTCTTTTGCAAAAAAGGGTCTCCTGGTAATCAACAGATTGCATCGCCCAGCTGTGGTTTCTGTACCCCATGGGCTCCCATTGCCTTTCTGATTAACACAGAAGCATCTCCTTCCTTACTCCAGACTGACTCTGGAACTGGGTTTATTTCAGCCTCACAGCTGATTCTAATTGGTCTCCCTACTTCCAAAGCACAAATGTGATCTATTTTTTGTAGGTGCAGGGGAAGATTTGGATGGGTAGGAGTGATATTTAATCACGCCCTTTTTCCCTCTGAGTTAAAAACCAAACAGCAGATGAACACTGGGGCTAGTCAAAGATGAAGATTTGGGTCTGCGAAAGCTTGGTCGGAGGCTGTGCGTGTTGTGTAGCTGCATCAGTACTCCTGAACTTTCTGTTTCACTTGGTCTGAGCTGGATATATACAGGACTTCCTTTCCCCCCTGCAGGAGCACAAGGAGTGGCCTCATAGGCTTCTTTCTTACGTGAGAAATGAATGAGGATCTCTGAGGTCAGGCAGCTTTGCAGAAGAGAAAGAAAGGAACCGTCGTGTTGTATCAATTAGGTTCTTAGTTGATGACGATGACACAGTTTAAGCAGAAGGGGATTTATTAATGGGTGTTGGGTAGCCTACCCCATTCTAGAAGGGTCCTGGGAGCCAAGCTTGGATGTGAGGACAGCTACTCAACCACACCATGGAATCGTTAGGGTGGAGATGACACTGTTGTTAGGGACACATTGGGGGGACCTTTCTCTGAGCTGCCCCAGAAGAGCTGCTCTCTCTGCACATGGCGGATCCCAGCTGTCTTTTCAGTTCCTCCCTCCAAGCCTCATGCAAGTGTGTCTGCTTGGTGTCCCAGAGCACCCTGCGGTCCCTCCTGGGTCTCACAGACGTGTAAGAAACACAGAAGTGTGGTTGAAATTGTGCTGAGAGAGTCTAGAGCGTATCTGCTGGAGCCACATACGTTTGTGCTCCTCTCTGGATTTCATCCAAAGGAGAAATTGGTCCCTTTCCTTTGATGAAAGGCGATGGAAGTGTAGCTGCCCTGCTTTTCCCTTCTGGGAGTGGCGTACAAGTAGGCAGTAAGCCTTCCCCTTGAACACCACACACTTGCTTACAAACCCTTAGGGGTCACTGTGACCTTCAAGATCTAACTCAAATTCTTTAGCGTGGCAGAAAAGCCCCTCCTCTGTTTTAACCTGTATTTCAGCCTCTTTCCTCTCCAGTCCTCTTTCTGTTTACTAGCCAGCTTTCTATTCCAGGTGCGATCCATTCTGAACTGCTTGGAAGACTCTTGACCGTGCTCATGCTCTCACAAGCTTCCATGTCTCCGTGCCTGCTGCACTCCTCTCCCCGCACCATGAGAAAACTGTCCTTTGTGTCCCCCTTCATTTGACAGACTTCTCCCTACTTTTCAAGACAGAGGCACCATTTCCTCTGGAAATTCTTCTTTGTCCTCCTCTAGACTGGATTAGGTGTCCCTCCAGAATATTCCCAAGCACCCAGTAATCCCTTCTGTCACTATACCTAGCACATAGTATGTGACCTTTGATTTATCTCTTTGCTCATGCTAGTGCAAGCTGCCTGAGAGCATGGTCTTTGCCTTTTCTCTCTGTATCTCAGTAGCTGGCACAAGGTCTGGTACATAGTGGTTGTGCAAATGAATAAAAGAATGAATGATCCCTTCTGGTGAAGGACATGGACTCTGAAGTCAGCATCTGACTTTGCCACCACATAGTTAATATAGTTTTAGGCAAATTAAATATCATAGAGTGGTTGTATGAAGGCTAAGTAAAATAATGCACGTGAAATGCTTAGCATTTCACGTAGTAGACACTCAATAAAATTTGGCTATCCCTTTGATTTTCTGATAATCATTATTGTTGCAGGTGTTCAATGAACAGTAGTGATCACTAGCACACTTTCTAGACCGAAGTATAATCTAGATCACATTATGGTGATCTGTGACATTTCCTACCTCCCAAAGAATGGAAACCACCAGTGGATTGAGAGGAAGAGTAAAAATAGACAGAAATTGACAGAAGTTACCAAGAGAGAATCATGTATAGAGCAGCTCAGTGACAGAGTGAGAGAATGCCTCTTTACATCAGGTTTGTCACCAGGATTTTACTAATAGTTCTGCCTCCCTTGACATACTTTCTTTACTCCACAATTTCTCCCTAAAAAAAAAAGAGAGAGAGAGAAAGAAAGAAAGAAAAAGAAAGAAAGGAAAGAAAGGAAAGAAAGGAAAGAAAGGAAAGAAAGGAAAGAAAGGAAAGAAAGGAAGAAAGGAAGAAAGGAAGAAAGGAAGAAAGGAAGAAAGGAAGAAAGGAAGAAAGGAAGAAAGAAAGAAAGAAAGAAAGAAAGAAAGAAAGAAAGAAAGAAAAAGAAAGAAGACACTGAGATGACACTGAAAACAATGTCAAAACTTCAGTGAAGGTCAAACATTTTCCAGGGGGTTGCCTGGAACCATACATCCCACTGTGTTATCTCCAGGAGTGTGCGATGTTAAGACAGTGAGAGGTGATGGGTATTCAGGAGGGCACTGATTGCATGGAGCACTGGGTGTTATGCTCAAACAATGAATCATGGAACACTACATCAAAAACTAGTGAGGTACCCTATGGTGACTAACATAATATAATAAAATTTTTTAAAAAATGAAAAAAAGGGGGGGGGAGCATCCAGTTGATGTCAAAAACCAGCGTGGACTATGGCAAATGTCTTCTTTGTGTCAAACTCCTTGTACAGTGTCTTACACAGACTCGATGCCTTTCCATCTGTGTGTGTGCAAAATACTTTCCCTTTCTCTCATTTCGCCATGGGTCTACACTCATTTCACTACATCCAATCCAGCAAACATTTATTGAGCTCCTACCGCATGCAGGAAACTCTACTGATTCTCTCCTTTTGTACTTGTTTTTCCCACCACATTAATGTCATAGCTTTATTAGAAATGTAGACTTGTGTCAAAAGGAAATGTTTGTCATTGGCATCTACTGTTCTTAAGGGGACAACATAAAAGAAAAATAGTTTTTGTAGAAATAGCCCTTGTTACCGGGTGTGAATGGACATATAGTCAGAAGAACATTGACCTGGAGGGAGTATGGAGACCAAGGACCTATCCTATTTTGATGTTTGACCTTGGATATGTTGTTTAATATTTTTGGGTTCCAGGTTTCCAGTGATTTCTAAGGAACTTTCCAGCCCTAATATATTATGATTT
>JAPYYJ010003582.1:0-11375 GCA_028533885.1 Nasua narica | reverse complement strand
CAGGGGAACGGGGGCGGGGGGGGGAAGAGCAGAGGGAGAAGCAGTCTCCTTGCTGAGCAGGGATCCTGATGCAGGGCCAGATCCCAGGACCCTGGGACCATGACCTGAGCCAAAGGCAGATGCTTAACAGACTGAGCCACCCAGGCACCCCTCAAGTTATTTTTTCAAAAAATATCAAGTGAGAGGTATATTGTCTGAGTCTAAATATCTCAGTTGTCTTTGAATAAAACAGTTTGCCAGAGTTTTTAGTTATTTGGACATAAACTTTTCCTCTCCGAACATTGTGGAAATTGATCCCCTTTTGCCTTCTGGTATTTAGTGTTTTGGGAGAGACATTGGACATCAGTCTAACATTCTTTTACATTGGTAGCCTGTTTTGCCTCCTCATGTGTTGTAGCTTTTCTTTTATTTTCTTTATATCTGATGTCCTAGTTCAGATTTGATAGTTAAATGTGTGTCTTTCTTTTTTGTCCTGAATGGTATTTAGAACACTGAGTTTTTGTCCTGAATGGTATTCACTCAAACACTTTACTATTATAGGAAAAGCAAATAAGACATGAGACAATCATAATAGGTTATATGAAAATAATTAGATCATGCCACTTTAAGAATGAGTTGCTGTTAAGGATAATATCAGACTCAGATTAATCAGAGGTCATTGTGTGAACCCTAAAAGGCAGGTGTAAAAGTTAGTTAATAGTTAAGTCAGCACTGGCTTGAGTCCTCATATTTACTTTAAGTGAAAGACTCATTTGCAAATCAAAGAGAAATAGCACCTAGCATAAGGAAGTCTCTGTACGTGTTTGTTCTTATTTAGGTTATTACAAACCTGCCTATGACCTACTATATGCATAACAGTTCCCATAGTTTTTTATATTTTCTAGTGGAATTAAAACATGGTAAGCCATGCTGAATATATACAGAATTTTTAGTGATTTGTGAAGAATTGTTTTCAAGTCTCTTCTAGTGAAAACTGATATGTTAAAATTCAAACATCATCGGCATGGCCTCTTGTAATCAATTTCTGATTTTTGTAAAGCTCCTGCATTCCAAACCTGTAACACTAATATTACTCCTTTCTTCTTTTACTCAGTGATCCCACAACCCCCATTAGTGAGAACAAATTTTCTTTTAACAAATGGATTTTCTGGCAGTTTATAAAATTATAGCTTCCATTTTCACAGAAGCCTATACATCTGTCACAGCAGGTTGAAACAAAATTCAGGCTCTCGCATTTAGATTATACCAGTTACGAGATACTTTTGCCATTCATCTAAATAATTCATTAGTTATTAGGTGTTAAAATACCCTAGTCTGATTGGAAATTTAGACATTGATTCATTTTTCTTCATTGTTAGACGTTGGATTTAACAAACTTTTAATTCATTCATTCTGCACTTAGACTCCTAGGGTTTTCTAAGGGCCTAACAAATTTTTGTCATGTAATTTTCATCAGTAGTAAACTTCAATATGTTTTACAGTATTTTATTCTAAAAATATATCTGAGATGTTCATGTGTTGTTCGCCATTTAAACTTACTTAGAAAGGTATTAATCTGAATCATACAAGTTAAAATTTATTCTGAGACTTTTGGATTATATGATCATCTGTACGTATTCTACAACATTTTAGGTCGTCTTTGTTGTTAGATTCATACCATTATTGAGCTCATTGTAAGTTCACAAGACAGCTACATGTTCTATTATTACACGCTAGTATAGTATGCCTTATAGATATATTTATGTAAAATACATCTTTTACATAATATTTAACATAAAATTTGGGGCAAGATTTAGTTCAGGTGAAATGTCTTTGATCCAAAGGAAGCACTTTATTTTTTCCAATCTATACAATTTTCCAAGAATTCATAGTATGCAAACTGGGGTGAATGTGCCCCTATAAAACTCATAAAATAGAACCTCTGACCAATCTCTTTCTGTAGATAATTGCAGGGTGGAGAGGGAACCGATAAACTATAAGCTTTTATAACTTGTCATAAAAGAATCTGTTTTTACTTATCAATAAAGTAGCAATTCAAAGCAGTCCTGTTGAAATTCAAATACAAATAAAAAATGGGCTTTCCTTTAAGATCACTTGTGAGTTGGCCATAATATAACATTTTTCTTAAGTACGTAGACATTGGTTGTTTCTCCAGACATTGTAAATTATGACGATTTATGTAGGTTTTTCCTGTCAGCATACTCCACTGACATTTCTGTGTTTCTTAGACTTTTTTCCCTAATTCTCTTTTGACTTTATGAATTTTAGAGAATAGCGGATTCAATTTGAGACATGTTAAATTTCAAGTAACCAGAGGCAACAAGTACAGATGTTCAGAGAACTGAGAATATAGGCTTGAATTTCAGAAGAGAGGATGAATTCAAAGATCTAATTTTGCCATGCTTGATAGAGCCACACTCTACAGCCGTGAAGTCCAGAAGAGAGATGCAGGAGTCAGAAGGCTCAGGTGTAGGTTGTGGGTGGTCCTATGTATCATCTTGGGCAGGGAGCAAGCAGATTCTTTACAACAGGCATCCAGAAGCCCTGTGCAAGAAGACAACACATATCCAGTCTTTATAATATAAGCCGAATCAGAAATGAGTCGCCACCTCCTCAGCTTCCCAAATCCATTCTCTGTAGAGCTATTTATCCAAAGTGCAAATACAGTCACACATTTAAGATCCTTTGGTATACTTCATCTCTTACCAGTTGAAAACTAAGCTATTTAGTGTATCATTTGACGTCCTTCTACTACCTTTCTAAACTTATTTCCAGCTTTTTTCCAATACTCTGAGCAACTCGCAGTTCCCCGAACACATCTGTGCCTCCCTCATTGCGAAATCGTATTAGAAGAGGGGCAAAGAACACTGGAGTTCAGAACCACATTACATGGCTGGTTGAACCGTAGCCTGGTTCAGTTACTTTTGCTTCACATTACTTTAGGAAGTTTCTTTTGCTTTTTGTATTTCAGTTTCCTCATCTGTAAGTGGGGATAATAACACCTATCTCAAGGATTGTTGTGAGAAATAAATGAGTTAAGATGCATTGCACCCATTCAATATATTTGTATATACCAGATATTGAATATTATTTCATCACAAGAGATGGCCAGATTTAAGGACAAGAACATAACCCGAGCCTGAGATGTAAAACTAAGTCAAGAATCAAAGGGAGGACCCCAGGGTCCCAGCTGGGTCAGGGACATCAGGAACAAGGGAATCTTTGCCACAATGGCCTGCCTGTGTCTTGACCAAGGTTCTTTGTTTTTCTGTGTTCACTTTTTTTTTTTTTTTAAAGATTTTATTTATTTATTTGAGAGACAGAGAAAGTGAGAGAGAACATGAGAGGAGAGAAGGTTAGAGGAAGAAGCGGACTCCCCGTGGAGCTGGGAGCCCAATGTGGGACTCGATCCCAGAACTCAAGGATCATGACCTGAGCCGAAGGCAGTTGCCCAACCAACTGAGCCACCCAGGCTCCCTCTGTGTTCACTTTTTAAAGTTTGTTTTAGTATGTATTTATTTATTGCATATTGTGACTCACAAGGAGTTGATGTGGAAGTCTAGTTACACCAGGACAACAGGCCTCAACTGGGACTGTTAGCCAACCCTCAGTGTGTGATAAGTCAGTTCCATAAATCATGACAGCCAGTGCGATCTTTTTTATAATGTGAGTCATAATGGCTTATCATCCTACTTAACACTCTTCAATAACATCTCCTGTGTTTAGAATAAACCCCGGGGCCTGTAGGGCCTTGCATGATCTGGTCTCTGCCTACCTCTTCAGCACATCGCCTTACGATACTCTCTGCTCTGAGTTTCTCAAACACAGCCAAGCTCTTTCCCATTCACCCATAGGCCTTTGGACATTGGGTCTCTCTGCCAGGAATATACACAGCCTTTTTGCGTAACAGCATTTTTCTTTAGATCCCAGTAAATGTCAGCTTTTCAAAGGATTTTTCTTTACCACTCTATCTGAAGTAGATGCACTCCTCCTTTTAGTCTTTATTATTGTACCCTGGTTTTCCTTCTTAATATTTTCCCCCATTTATAATTTTTTATTTAGTTCTCTTGTTTGTCACCTGTTTTCCTCAATAAGATATAAGTTCCATGGAAGTAGGGACTGTGTCTGTCTTACCATTGCCTGTAGACTGTCATTATTTACTGCTTAGATGAATAAATGAAAATATGCTGAAACTATAGGAATAAGTGAGAGCAAAGAGCCTGGCTGGACCTGAAGGATGTCTGTATTCAAAATGTTGGAAGAAGAACCTTCACAGAAGACAGATAAAGAGGGAAGAATGCCATAAGAGATCAGGAATAGTGTCCCATCTTGGAAGCCGGGGGAGTACGGAAACAGAGGGAGTTTTTTGTTCTATCATAGGTAGCATCTTTTGGGAGAATGGGAACTGTGCCCTAGAAAGGAATCTGGATGGTCATCCTAGGAGGTATGGAAAACCAAAAGAATTCAGGAAGCCTGTCACAAAAAGAGGATAGAAAATACAAATTAACTCAGCCTTTTGTGTATGTTGCTAACTTATTTCACAAAAGAAAGTAGCATTTAGCCAAAAGGGCTGCCACAAGATGAACCTATATAGAGTGCAAAGTAAATGTTTTTCCGTGTTCTTCAAAAGTAAAAAATTAAATTTGGGTATTTATGCAATAGTACTACATTCAAAATAAATATTTCTCTTGAGGAAGAAAAGATCCAGCAATATAAACGGTGCAGGAGAAAGATGCAAACTGGATTTTAGCATTTGGCAAAGGAGTAGGGTAGGGCAGTTGTGGCAAGGTCTCTTGCCAAAGGACTTACTTATCTAACTGGTAAAATGAGGAACATTGAAGGAGTCCATTTTTGGGTCTAAAGTTCTATGAATCTTAGTCAGCTGCCTTACTGTTCCAGAAGAACTAATAAAGCAGCAAATCTAAGCAAGTCTCTGGCAGTCATCCCTTGAGCTCTCGCTCATCATTACTCTCATTCATCTCCTTCAAGAATTCAGTTAGAATACACTTCCTTATATTATACACATGGCATTTGTGCCCACCACGTTACGTAACAAATGCCCATCACCATCACTGCTATTGGAAATTGCCTGCCGCTTAAGTAGTAGACACAGCTTAGTTGTCTTCTGATCTGTCTTTCAGATCAGAAACATCCCTTCCCTTCCCTTTCCTTCCTAAGTCCCTTCCCTATAGGACTAAATGTCTCCACCTTCAAAAGCCCAGTGCATGGTGAAAGGATGCCAAGCGATAGAATATGGCATTCAGGAATCTGTGCAAGTTAGCCAACAGGCTGGTTAGAGAGCACGAGTAGTATAGCCAGGGGAGAGGCACAGGCCAGGCGGCCCAGTGTTCCACTGAAAGAATACCTTCTCTTCTTCCCTGTCCACCTCAAACTCTTTCACTGTTTTTCCCAACACAGGAAAAGGCATGTTCAGTTATACAAACCTGGTGGAACTTGAGGAATAGGCTAATCAAAACCATGACTCAAAGACAATTCAAAAGAGCCTAAAAATTTCAAAACAGTACATACATCTAAAACATTTGAAAACCAAAGAAATTAAAATTTTAACTCAAATTTTAACTAAAATTAAAATATAAAACTAAAATTTTATTTTAGGTGAGGTACTTTCTTAATTAAGCCAGTGAGATATCTAGAAGTATGAACACACGGTTCCCATAAGGCCTTACTCCAGTGGAATTGTTTTGGTCATTTTTCCCCTGCACGCAGCAAAAAGAGTGAGTGCTAGAAGAGTGTCTCTTCCCTTACAAACTTAACCTAGGAAGACAGGAGCCAGAAGGTGAGAGCTCTGTTTAATGCTATAAAGGGGAAGTGGTGATATGCCCTGCCCAGAACATTTGCTTAGCCCCCAGCCTGTTTCTTTGTAGTACTTACTGTCGCTGTAAGTACAGTCTGTGTTTCTAGGGTATCAGTTAGCCTGTGTGCGTTAATAAAAAGATGAATGATGTCAGTATGAAAGCAGAGGAATTCTTTTCTGCATGTTTTAAATGTTAAAGCAATCAGAGGCCAGCTTTCTCACAATTAAATGGAAAGATAGAACAATTTTTTAAAAACTACAGTACCTTTTTTAGTGGGTACTTTAGTCGCTGCTAGTAGAAATGAAGAAGCTGCTAAGACATGTCTCCTAATTTCAAAAAATTGTCCTGTTTGAAGGATGAAGTCTAAAACCTGGATTGGATTTTTAATTTTGATTCACTGGACTCTATTGAAAGTAAATCTTTTTTAAGGACCTGCATTTCAGACGAGGTCTCACGGATGCTAGGGTGTGAGGCTGCAGAGTCTCGGGATTGACGGACAGTAATGCTGGGTGCAAATGGCAGCACAGATTCAACACCACATTAGTACTTGGATTAAGATAGTTCCCCTCAGTGCCCTAGTGACAGAGCGCCATAGATTTTAAGTAGTCGGCAACAACCAGATTTTTTCCAAAACCCCTGTTATATTTAATTCACAATTTTAAGAATGTGAGGCCTTATAGCAGAAAAGCATATAAAAAATAAAGGACTATATCTCCCCTACTAAAATATATAATCCATCAAGAGAAGGAGTTTGGTCTTTTTTTGGAGGGGGGGTTGGTTTGGGCTTTGGTTTTTTTGTTTGTTTTAGTACCTCTGTCTCCAGTTTGACATTTGATTGTATTTTAATTGAAATGTACTGGACACACAATGTTATATTAGTTTCAGGTATACAACATTGTGATTCAACGACCCTGTAGCTATGCTGTGCTCGTCACAAGTGCAGCTGCCATCTTTGACGACACACACTATTACAGTACCATTTACTGTATTCCCTGTGTTGCACCTTTTTTCCCCATGATTCATTCATTCCGTAACTGGAAGCCCATACCTCCTACTCCCCCTTCACCCATTTTGCCTAACTCCTTACCCACCTCCCCTCTGGCAACCACCAGTTTGTTAAAAGAGGGATTTTGTATGATCTTGTTCAGCACTACAATCTGAGTACTCTGCAGGGCATTGCACATATTATTACTAGCTATTATTATATTGCTGATCCTCATAATCTCCAAGAATTTGATCAAATTATTAATTTATTTATGCTTTATTGTGAACATTAATGGGATATTGTGATAAAAAAAGTTGAGACATTTCTAATCTCTACATATTTGCAGTTCTTTAGCATCAACATATGAGATTGATATACAACTGATTACTAAAGAAAAAGTCTCTTTCCTTATTTCCTGGAAAACAAGTCTCTTGATAAAGAAAAAGTCTCTCTTTATCCTATTTCCAGGATACATTGTTTCTTGGAAAACAAAAACTAGTTCTACCTTGTAAACATTGTGTTTTCAGTAATTATTCAAGTTTTGTGCTTTTGCTGCAAGTAACTAGGATCTTAGCTCTGTTCTGCTTCTAGACCATTTTAGGCCAGCTCATGTTCCTCTTTTATGAATGCAGCTCTTAAGATGCTTAAGAGCATCCATTTTATCTTGATTTTCTTTTTTAGCTTAAATATATAATTTTCTTCTACTTACCTTAATCTGTGTTGATTCCATTCCAGTTTGTTCCCATTCTTCATGGACTTCATATTCTAATTGTAGTGAAAAATGTAGTGGTTATTATTGGTTTCTGTAATCTGAATATTGTGTTTGATACTAAACTATGACCTACTATACTCCTAGAGGCTTTAAATATGTGCTGTCAAAACATATTTCCCATTATTTACAGATCTGTGCCTCAGTATCCTAATCTCTAGAATGGATTTAATAATAATTCCTACCTCATTTAGTGTTATTCTGTTGTTTCAAGTACTGACTACAATGTCCAGCACACAGTAATCTTTCAGGTATTAGCTTAATACTGTTTAACCCAAAGCATAAAGTTGTTCATTTATCCTTGTTGAATTTTATCAGTTTATTTTTGACTATCCAGTCTGCCAGAATGCTTTTGAATTCTAAATTTTTTTTCATGTATGATAATAGCTCTTTCCCAAACTCTGTAACATTGACAGATTTTATAATGCCGCCGATTAATTGTATTTATTCAAAACATTAGAAAAATATTGAGCAGTGAACAAAATCAAAGCAGCAGTAATTTCCTTGCATGTGGGCAAGTTTTTATTTGTTATGTCATTTTGTTTGGGACATACTATTATTTAAAAGCAATTTCATTGTTACATTGCATTATATACTTTAGCAAAGCATTTACTTGCCTATCTTCTAAAATAAGATTTGGTGATTACCTGAAATTTTCCTTCCACTCAGTATAAAATTTGATTCTTAAGGAAGCATTAATATAGTCCATAGCAGAAATCAAAACTTGAGTTGATCATGCCATAAAAGGAAGGAAGCAGTCGTTTAGAAAAGAATAAATTTAACACTCATCATCTAACAGAATATTATTTTCCACTTTGGGGGAAATCTAATCAAAAGTCATCACACTAGTGCTCTGTTTTTCCTGCCTAGATGGATATTTACATCTGCAACTACTGATATTCCATAGATTCTTTTTTTTTTTCCTTGATAAAATATTCACATTCCTCTTCTGGAATTTATCCTGCTCTTTATCCTGCCATTATCTCAGGGTCCCCAGAGATCAATCTTTGGCAGAAATAGCAGGACAGTAGCATAGACCCCTCCTGGTATAACCACATAATTGGGTCACAGATTGGCTTGATGCATAAAGATTAAGTGAGATAAATCCCTAGAGGAAATGAAACTTCTTGTTCTGTATCTTTAATGAAACTTCATAAAGTTTTCGTATCACCATACCTCTGCCTGGTATTATATATTTTATGGCAACATGAGCAGACTTCTTTGAGGGCACTTTCTGGATTCGGAACTTATTTGCCAAACCTAGAAATAAATTTTCGTTTTGGGAAATGGGTTGGAGTTAGTAGATCTATATTTGGTTTAGAAAACGTGGCCACATTCACAGTTGTTGGTGTTCTGCAGAAATATTTTACTACAAAATACCATTCCTCTATGATAACTTGAAGAACTTTAGGAGTTGAATGGCAATAATTACACGTATCATTTATTGGGCACTGACTGTTTGCCAGGCACTGTGAAGAGTGTTTTATGTAAGTTATATCACTTGAATATCATAACAGTTCTAGAAAATAAAAATAAAATAAAATAAAATAAAATAATCATTTGCCAGTAAGGAATCTGAGACACTAAAGGTCTTTAAGTATCTTCTAGAAATATTTAAATTGAGTAGGTTAATAAATTATGGTAGATGAACCAAAAATATTAACTCCCTAGAAGCAGAGTCAGCTAATGTGAATAAACCATTACGTACTAATATCACTCAGTGGCACAAGGAAATTGGGAGCAGCTCAGGTAATGTTAATTTAATTAACATAAGTTAGCATTTATGAAAACAGTTGATGGTTTTAAGAGCCCTGCTATGAACTGTATATTATTTCATCTGATCTTTGTGTCATCACTGTAACTTGTAATGGGATTGAGCAGGAGTAGTCATGAAGGGTAGCTGAGCACTACCGGAAAGGCTGACCAAAATAACACCTAACAAGTGTCATGAGGGCCTGGATTTGAGGAAAGGGCTAGCTATATAGGACTCTTCACTCTGAATAAATCTTATATGAAGTTACCTAAGAAAGCCAATTTTAAAAAAATACATATTTTGGAAAATATCCATGTGCCCACCAAGAAGTTTTAATCAGATATGATTTGAGGTTAGTGGATAGAGTCTTAGTAGATTTCCTGGAAATAATTCAGTTTTAATAGCTGTGGGTGAGTAAAAGTCATATAAGTAGCAGAGAGTAATCTGGATGTGAGAAGGGGATCTTGGGGTTTGGTGGGAAGAAAGGGGCCCAGAAGCTGTGGTTTATCAAGTGCACTGGCAGAGTCACCTGTGACCTTGAGAAAGGAAATTACAAACACCTGCTGCACTTCAAACTATGCTACCCACATGCCACAGACAGCTGTTTGAAGAACTGAAGTGAAGGAATGAGAAGGTAATTGTAACTATTACCCAAGAATGAGGTGATTGGGCTTCATCCCTTCTTCCTTGAGACTTATTGTAAGGCTCAATGTATACACATAAGTTTCAGCTGGTACCTAAGTATGACTGACTCCTCAGTTGAGGTTTCCGATATTCTTTCCTTTCTCCATTCTGCTAGAAAAATCTTTGTAAGAAGTACTTAGGCTGTTAACAATTGATTGTTAACCCAAATAACCTAAAAATGAGTATAGCTCAATAAAATTCCTGTCTTCCCAGGACTTTCATTGGTTCCACTGTAATTGTCTGTCACTGGTGCTACCAGCTGCTTAGTTCTTACCAGCAAAACCTTGGTGACATACGGATTCAGCTTAGCGTGCGCTCTCTCTCTCTCTCTCTCTTATGTCCCATGTGTATTTCTTTCTCTTCCATTATATTTCCACAGTCGAACCTCTCTTGTCCATGGTTCCATAGCCAGAACCAGGGCTCTCTGCTCTGTCGTGGAGAACTCTGTCATGGTCTCCTCTGCATTTTTGCTCACATCTGTTGTTTATTCATCATAATCAACTTTACTTCTCATAACCATAACATTGTTTTTGAATCACAGCTTTATTTGGATTTAATTCACATTGCATAAAATTTACCCTGATAAGGGGCACGTGGGTGGTTCACTTGGTTAAGTGCTTCTGCCTTCAGCTCAGGTCATGATCCCAAGGTCCTAGGATTCAGCCCCTCATCGTAGTCAGGCTCCCTGCTCAATAGGAAGTCTGCTTCTCCCGCTCTCTTTGCCCCTACCCCAGCTCCTTCTCTCTCACTCATTCTTTCTCCAAATAATTTTTTTTAATTTACCCTGTTAAAGTGTATAATTCAGTGGGTTTTAGTATATTCACAGTTTTACAACCACCACCACTCTCTGATTTTAAAGTATATTTGTTACCCAAAATAGAAATCCCATACTTATTAGTAATCACCGCCACCATTACCTTCTCTCTCTAGCCTCTCGAAATACTAACCTACTCTCTATCTCTATGGATTTGCTTATTCTTGACATTTTATATAAATGCAGTTATATTATATGTGACCTTTTGTATCTGGCTTCTTTCACTTAGCATAATGATTTCAACGTTCATCTGTGTTGTGTAGCATGCATTTGAATTTCATTCCTTTTTATGGCCAAATGATATTTTGTTACATGGATGTACCTTACTTTATCCAATCTATTGATGAGCATTTGGGTTGCTTCCATTTTTAGCTATGATGAGTAATACTATGTAAACATCTGAGTATAGGTCTTTGTGTGGACATGTTTTCGGTTCTCTTGGACATAAATAGTACTGGAATTGCTGCGTCATATGGTAACTCTCTGTTTAACATTTTGAGGAACTGCCCAGATATTCTCCAAAGTGGCTAAACCATTTTACAATCCCACCAGCC
>JAPYYJ010003581.1:0-11375 GCA_028533885.1 Nasua narica | reverse complement strand
AGGGTTTTGGAGGGGAGGGGGTGGGGGGGTAGGCGAGCCTGGTGGTGGGTATTGAGAAGGGCATGTATTGCATGGAGCGCTGGGTGTGGTGCATGAACAATCAATCTTGTAACACTGAAAAATTAAAATAAACATATTTGGGGAGGAAAAAAAAAGGGCTGTGCAAACAAGGCATTCACATGACCAGCGTGATCCGTGTAGTGGGGTATGCGTACCCACGGCACCAGAGCAGTACGAAGAAGGAAAAAGTGGGTTTGATCCTGTCACCTATCACATCAAGCCATGTTAAAATCAAGTCAGATAGATATAAATGATATTAAGACATTGATCTTTATGCAAAAAGTACAACTTGAAAACCACTGGGCATCTTATCAGATACTTAAGACTGTATCTGGAGAAACAAGAGATTTTGCTAGTGATCCCCAACTTGTAAAAAGAGCCTGTTTTTAAGAGTTGATCTGGAAATCTTTGGTTCGGATTAGGTTCTCTTCGGACAAGTGCTAGCACCAAGTTTTTTCTCTGGGTATAATGAACCTTCGGCTATAACTCTAACCTGGTGATGAATGTTTGGTTACTTATTCATTGTATAGTCTTGGGTTAGCAACTACTTTGATCTCTAGTTTCCTCATCATATGATGAAGATGTACTCCTTCTTGGGTGGTTTTAAAGCTCAAAGAGGAGATGCGTTGACTCTGCATCTACTTTCCCTTCTCTTCCTTACCCCACTAGAGAATCTGTACTGGTCTCTGGTGCCAGGAAACCAATCCTCAAAGCAGAAGAAAATATGGCTGGCAAAAGAGGCTGAGTGTGTGCTACCTGCTGAGTGGACCGTGGTTACATAGAAGAAACAGGGATTGACGTTCGGTGCTCCTAACTCAAAGAATCTCTTGCTGTGCTCAGAACACCACAAAGATATGCCCCAAATGCCCCATTGTTGTTCTGACCTTAGGAATTTAGGAATTTAATGGCATTAAATTAAATTCTCCTAAATTCTCAAATTCCTAAATGGCATTTGCCATTTCTGTTCCCCCAAAGCAAATTCTGTGACCTAGCTATCTTACTTCTGATCAAGGATGAACAGATACTCATCCCTTTGCAGATTTCCTTTCACCCTGCAATCGCATTTTTTAAGTTCCTCATTTTTAATAGTTTTTATCATGGACATCAATATAAATCCCATTTAAAGAGCTCTCTTCTTAGGATCATTTGATTAACCACCAGTCCTTTCATATTTGTTAATACCAGTGTCTACATTAATTGACAAAGAAACACAGCACATGAGTGGAATCCTGTTAGCTGGAAGAAATTTTCTACCTATAGTACAATTAGGCACATATCTTTCAGAGGTTCCCGGGGACCTCAAAGTATTTCCATGGCTCTTTATCCTCAGTTCTCCCGCATGCATTATCCTCAATTAACCACTCGATCTCACTGAAGTCATATTGCAAACCAAGACCAGCTGAGGCAAAATGCTTGTTCCCTTTTCCCTGTTGGCAACGCAGCTAGTAGAGTGGTTAAGGGGAGACCACGAACTGAACTGTCGGAATGTAAGTCTCGGTGTCGCCATTTACAAACGACCCTGGGAATGTTCCTAACTCTGTACAATGGAGATGATATTAGCATCTACTTCATTGTGGTTGCTAAGAAGAATAAATTAATTGTTAACACCATTAAAATGTTTAGAACAGTGCCTTGGCACACAAGCAGCTCCCAATAAATGCTAGCTATTATTATTAGACAATAAGGCAAAGAGCTTTGCATCCCCTCTCAAATATGGAAGCTGCCTACAGCTCGAGAGAACACTGTTCATGGTCACCTGACTTCCCTCGGCCATAAATCTCAAATAATAAATGATGCTTGTTCTGAACGCCTGATACAAAACAAAATTGAAATATACTTTTGTAAATATCCCAGACACGTGTCCAGGCGATGTGTGTTTCCCAGAGTCAGGAGGGCCTATCTTGGGGCTCTCACCTTCGGCCCTCAGTACAAGAAACGGGAACGGCAGGCCAAGGTGTGCTGGGAGCACTCCCTCCCTGAGTGACAGCTGGTGCTGTCAAAAGTTGTTACTGCTGGTGTGCACAGACCTTCTGGCAAAGCCAGGCGGAACAGAAGAACCGCAGTCTCCCTGCCCACCTGTCAGCCTTGTCCAGGAACAGCAGAGAAATTTGCTCTTTTCTTCCATCAAAGGTTCCAGCAAGCCCCAGCGCCTTCATTAATGCTTGCCCTTCAATCCCGGCCTGCCTCCTCACCCTCCCTGAATACATGTTCTCCAACCTATTCTTCCAAGAAGGGGATTAGCCCAATTAATCTCTGGACAAATGTCAAGGAGTCTGGGGGAGGGGGCACCTTTCAAGTGCCGCGTCCCAAATCACAAATAAGAGCAGACATGCGCGGAGGCCGACCAAAGCACGGGGGAGCCGGAGCAGCTGCCGGCACAATGGCTCCGAGGTCCTCTTAATCTCAGGCTTAGCCACCGAGGGGCTCGTCGTCTTGCCAGGCTGCCCTGCCTGACCATGAGCACAGGGGCCGGGGCTCTCCTCTTGCCATCTGGGATGGGTGTTTTGCAGGAAGGAAGCCAGAAGAGAATCTGGTTTTGAAAAGCAAGCACCCCTCCCCTCCCCTCCCTCCTCTCCTCTCCTCTCGTGAGTATCTGTATCCCAGCCTCCTGTCCTTGCCTCTTCTCTCCCAGCCCACCCATGGGCCTTCCCCACCGAAGCATGCTCAGAAAATGGAAAGTCCTAGGTTCAAGGTATGGAAACCGAGAAGGCAAAAAAGCCATCATCAGGGAAGCTGGGAGGAGGGTGGAAAGAATTCTCATTACACATACAAACACAAATTGTGATTATTTTTCCCCCCACTGGCCTAGTCCTCAGAATGCTGGAGAAAGTCTTTGGAGTGTCTTTTCTTTGTTCTAATTCCCAGGAAGACCTCATCCAATCTATCCAAAGAGTTCGTATTCTTGCAATAATTCTCTGAAATAGAGGTTTGCCAGTTGTACCACCAAGTTGTTTTTAATTTATAAGACATTCTCTAGTAGTTTATTCTCTCCCTCTCTCTCTCTGTCTCCCCCCGCCCCCATACTCTTTCCCTCTCTCTGTAGCCAGCAAAACCTGGCTTAACCAGCAGGCTATTAAACAACACCTTCCACATGCTACAGTCCAATGCTTCAGTAATTAATTTTCATAATGATGATCTGGAAGGATTTCGAGAGCCCCCTGGAGGATCCCAGAATTCTCTCTCCCCTACCGGTTGGGCATATGCTTTGGGTGGAATAGTCATTCTGGTGTCCATCCTGGTTATGCTACTTCCTAGCCAGGTGACCTTGGCAGGTTACTTAACCTCTCTCTACCTGTCACCATTTCCTCATCTGGAATGTGGGGATACAAAGTTTATTAAGAAAGGTAATGGCTGACATTCTGGTTACGAAATGTGTCCCACGAACCAGACACAGTGATAAGTCATTTACCTGAATTATCTTATTTAACCCTCACGCCAACTGCTGAGTTGATAGTAAGTCTGTTTCGTTATAGTCTAATTCATCCACCATTAACACAGCAGGTGTGCCACCTTCGGTGACAGTTAACCACGGTATCTGGGGGATGGAAAACCCCCATCGCCTGATTCTGTGACAAAGATAGTCTTCTTCAGAGTTACAATTACCATCTAAAACTCTTATGTTCTGATGTGCTTTTGAAATCGGAATTTTTTGGACTTTAGAAAGATAATGGGGCTGATGTAATGAATGTACCAGCGGTTCGGAACAGCATCCTGTAATTAAACACATTAAAGTTTCGGCAAGAAAATATATAAGCATTCTTCCCAAAGAGGACAGAAAGAGCCTCACATCACCTCAGAAAATGTTGAGTTAGGAAAGAAAAAACAGACTTACGTTGTTTTCGTTTGGGTTTCAGTATTCCAGAAAAGGGATTGTGATCTTCACTACACAAGAACACTTGAAAAAGAAGCAAAATATTAGTCCCAGTTCTGACAGTAACTGCTGTGTGCTCTTGGGCAAATCATCAAACCTCTCTGATTTCAGATTCCTCTACAAAATACGTGTTTACCACTGCTTCCTGAGTTAGGCAGAAGTAGGTATGAAGATCAAATGAGGTAGGATTCATCAAAGCATTTTGAAAAAGTGAAATGTCTGGCAATCCAAGCTATCTATTAACTTTTAAAAATCATTTTAAAGATTATTATAGTTTTATTTTTTATTTTTTTTAATATTTTATTTATTTATTTGTCACAGAGAGAGAGAGAGAGAAAGCACAAGCAGAGGGAGCAGAAGACAGAGGGAGAAGCAGGCTCTCAGATTTGCCACGAGCCCGGATGCGAGACCTGACCCCAGGACCCTAGGGTCACGACCAGGGGCAGAAGGCAGATGCTTAACCGACAGAGCCACCCAGGCATCCCGATTACTATAGTTTTAATTACGTGCTACTGTTTGCTGTTTGAAAGGCAGAGTGTGGCCGGCACAGGATAGGCTCCCACTTACATCCTTCTCGCGTGCCTAACTTTGTTGCTTCGTATACATCAGTAAGGATCATCACGTGCACGACGACTGCACTACTGCAAACTTTTTCTGAATTAATCTATAAAAATCACCTCCAGCAAACAATGACCAGCTGTTGTGTCAGATCACTGCAGACAGTAAACACCCCCAAAGACCTTTTGTGCTTTGAAGAAGCAAGCTGTCCAAGCGTCAGGTTGTCCCGAACCTGATTTCCCAACTTCTTCAAAATCAGCTCTTGTCTCCCTTTCTCTGGGGCACAGGGAGAGAGCACCAGCCCTGCATTGCCGGTCCCAGCCTGCCTCTAACAGTCTGTCTAGGACACGTCGCAGCACCTCCTGAGATGAGCTCCAAGTCAGCTGTGCCTAGTTAGACTTCGGATGGCAAAAGATGGCTCGTTGCCGCTATTTGGTGCCCCCCTCCCCTTACGGAAGGTTTTCTTCTCTGGGGATTCAAACCCTGCTTGTCCCTGCCGCACACCCCTGGCTGGCTGGCGCTTCTTTGCGCTGATGTCAAGCCCCTGCTGCTGACGTCAGCCCAGCTGTGACAGCTGAGTCCGACGCCCCCCATAGGTGACCTGGTAAGTCACATCTGCTTGCTTTCCCCTTGCAATGGGGCCCCTCAGGAGCCCGGGGCAAAGCCCATGACCTGCTTCCCTCTTTGTATCTCTTATGCTCTTTGAGCTTGAGGAGTCTCCATGGCTGAATGATTTGTCCCATTAGCCATGGTTCTAAAAAATTAACCGTGAATGTTCTCCAGTGTCCGTGGCAACCCTCCTGCCAGGGAGCAATTATGACTATAAGCTATCCTCTTTTGATGTTAACTTGTGGAAACAGAGCCTTTCCGGCCACTAAAATGCAGTGGGGTGGGTGTCTCGTAAGAAAGAAAATGTCCTAAATACTGTCTTCCATAGAAAAGGAGGATACACTGGATAACCCTGACTGTATAATAAAGCTAGTAATTATCCTCAATAACTGAAGGGCATTCTGTGGTAGAAAACCCCAAGGTCTATGACATGTGTGAATATAGCAGCATAAATGTAACATAGAGAAAATTTGGAAGCTGAACTTTATCCTCCAGTTATCCTCAAGTGAACAGAGGAGACAGTTATAGAAAGCAGATTATTATATTACTCTCTACTTACTATATAAATAAGAAGTAGGGGCTATGATAAAGATAGCCACAGGTTGCTACGGGCGATCTAACAGTACTGACCCCATCCTGAAGGTCCAGGGAAAGCCTCTTGGAGGAGGTGATTTATTGATGTTTAAGTTATTGAACTCTGGATCTCAGTTTTCTCACTTTTAGTGCAATTTAGAATACCTAGATCTACATTTGTGGTAAAAAAAAAAAAAAAAAAACAATTCAGTATGTAGATTCAAGTTACCATAAGATTCTTGGTTCAGTAAATAAGTTACAGAGACACGACCTGCTGGTCTCTTATACGGATGTAGAAGCTAATGTTCTTAAAGCAGAAAATCCTTTCTACCCAAACGTCCCACCAAGAATCTCTTGGCGTGTGTCGTTCCCTACTGGATTGCTGTTTTAAGACAGACCAGAGTCTGAAGATGGACTGATGATTGCTCACAGCAGCGTTGTTTATCAGCAACTTCCAGCAAACAAGTTCTCCCAGGTCAAAGAACAAGCTGTGTTTCTAAATGCATTTTTTTCTTTCTCCCTCTCTCCTCGTCACCGTGTCTGGAGCCCTGCACGTCACACTACCTTTTTGACTAGAAGAAATATTTTAGTGCTTAGAGCTTGTATTGCGTGGTGACAGCCCAGTGGCTACAGAAGAAAGCAATAAGGTAACTAAGCAGATTAAATGGCTAGGAGCTAGAGGAGAGCAGTGTTCCCACTAAGCCAGTTATTCAACACACATTCGCTCTGTAGGAAGTGTTGTGGCTGATGATAAAGAGAAACAGTTCTCCTCTCAAGGAGTGCGTGTTCTACTTGCAAAGACAAGACTAACACAACTGGAGAAACGAAAGGGTAATGAAACACAATAAAGGAAGAAGTATGAATTAATGCGAAGTGTTTACACCATAATGGCTTAAAGGGAAACAAGCTACTTAGGAGGGGTTGGACAGAAGGCGGCACTCAGGCTCTGAAGGACGGATGGAGAGGATATGAATGGAGGAGTGGGTCCTGCCTGTGAGAGGACCAGCAGAAGTGAGGATACAGAGGTGAGAAAAGGTGTGATCTGCCCTCAGGGCAGCATATAGACCAGCCCGACTGGAGCCGAGGGGTATGCTCGGTATGAGAGCCGCCCTGGTCCAGGCTTGCTCCTGACCCCAGGTGAATCTGAGGTGACTGATTGCTTCATCCCTTTCCCGGCCCTGTACAAAAACTCTTACCTTATAAGGATATTCTAGAAATACAAAAATATTGTCAAGCCCTATTGATTTTTGCTATCCCAAGAGTCCTTCAGTGTCTCTAGACCATATATATTTTAGCCTGTGATTTATTCCTCTGAAGAGTCTAAATATTAAGGCTAAAATTATGATAAAGTCCAAAGTCTTTGATCTTATGTGGGGCTTAACAATAATTTAAGAGTAGCCCTATCCTGATTCTGAGTTAAAATCAAGATGAGGTGTAAAGGGGTGTCTGGGTGGCTCAGTTGATTAAGCATCTGACTTCGGCTCAGGTCATGATCCCAGCGTCCCAGGGTCCTGGGATCAAGTACCACATCAAGCTCTCTGCTCAGTAGGGAGTCTGCTTCTCTCTCTGCCTGCCGTTCCCCCTACCTGTGCTCTCACTCTCTCTCTCTCTCTCAATCTGTGTCAAGTAAATAAATAAATAAATAAATAAATAAATAAATAAATAAAGATGGGGAATAAAGATCTCAATTTTCTGTTTGAACTGAAACAAAGGGAATTCATCATCTGGCCCAGAGGAGTAGCCCGAGCTTGGTGGCTCCATAGATCTGTGGAAGGTTCCCAAAGGAACCAAACTTTTGTAGTCATACAAGAGGTCATTTTTCTGATTTGCTGCTCAAAGGCCTAATAATTCGGTCTCTGGACACATGTATAATACTGACCCCCAAATTCATCCTGCAGTAAGTCATCAATTGAACTCTGAACTGAACAAATCCAATTGAACTAAAACAGGACTGTGGGAAAACCTATCATGATACTGGTGATCTAAGAGGGATCATCCCTATAAAAAGGGGTTTACCTTTCCTAGAGAATTATGAAGACACCATAATATAATAGTCTAAAAAGTACATGTGAACCTAGAAGTGCTAGAACTTTGACTTAATTAGTAGATTTATAATATTGGGCTTAATATCGTGATATATAGCTTATATGGTCCTTAGTTTCCTCATATATCAAAAAAAAAAGAAAAATAGGTATATTATACTGAACTCTATCAGTTAGGGCCTAAACAGGAAAGAAGAAATTATGTCAACTATTTCTAATAGGGGGAATTTAATGCAGAGAATTGATTAAACAGGTGATGGAATCCAGAAGCCAAACAGTAGACAATGGGGTAATCCAGAGATAGTAAGAGCAGGAAGTTCTACCATCTCCTGGCTGGAGAGACCAAAGGAAGGGAAAATGGTATGGAAACCTAGGGGCAGAACCACCAAGTAGAAGCTGGAACCATGGCCCGGCAGTCTCTTGGGAGCTGGAGCCTTAGAGGAGGTACAGCCCTTGGCAAAGAGATGGAAGAAATACCCTGGCTTCTCTCTCAACCCGTACTCAACGTCTCCACCAGGGCCTCCCAATGCCCAAACTAGTGGACAGGAGAAGCTAGCTGCTGGAGTCAGTCTCCTAAAACACAGACCAGAGCACAGGAAGGGTGAAGCAGGATCCAAGGCCAATGAGCCCAAGACTTACCCGGGATTACATATGATTACTGTGAGGATTAAATGAGGCATCATATAAAAACATCCATCACAAGTCCTCATACACAGTGAACTTTTAATAAAAGTTTGTTTAATAATACAGCATCATCCATACTGAGGGCCTAATGATTCACAATGTTACCAAATCAATAGGTACAAAGCCTGCTTATTATTTTTATTTTTCAGAAATCGTTGGAAGGAAGGAAGGAGGGAAGGAAAGAAGGAAGAAAACTTCGGCAAAAATGTATCACCATCTTCTAAAGGAGAAGCTGCAGATGGTATTTATGATTTTCACTGAGGCGTCTCAGTTAAATTAATTACTTGTCTATTAAATTCTTAAACTGCCAGCTCTTATTGTCTAATGTGATCACTTCATGCAGAAACCAACAGCCAATTAAATCGGAACAAATGACTTGCTGATCTCTAAAGTTGCTTCTGACTCTACCATCTAAGATTGCTCAATTGCATCAATGACAAAATGATGAAAGGATCTGAGGTCAGTTCTGCCCTTAATCAGTTCCAAGTATCACCTGAATCAGTATCAGGGATACATATTCTTCCAAAAATCTAAAATACACACTGGGCAAAGGAGAAGGCCTGTTAATTCTTTCATCTTTGAAAGAGCACTATTTCAAGATGATTTACTTGAGAAATGCATTTTTCCATACTATAAATGGACACTAAAGAGACGTACAATTGGCTTTAGGCTTTCTCTGTTCATCATGTATGTGTTCACATACATGCATGTGTTCTGGATATAATTTGGTTTGGGTTTCTGAGTCACAAGCTAATTGGGGAACAGCTGGCGATGAGTCATGTTCTCTATCATATAGGGCAATAATAATAGATCTTATTCATGTGGTACTTTTAATTCATGCCGGGTATTGTTCTAAGCACTTTACATATATAAACTCACTTAATTTTCCTAACAAATTTATGGGGCAGGTAATATCATATTTACCCTTTTACAGACAAGGAAATTGAGGCACAGAGACGTTATACTTGCTGTGGTTACAAAGCTTGTAAGTGGGAAAGCAGAGATCCAGCCTTGGCAGTCTGGCTCCAGAAACTGTGCCCTTAACCATGGTACTATGAGGAGGAAAAGAAAGGAGATGCACATTCTAACAAGGAAAATGACAAGTCATTCTCCTCTCACTTTTATAAGGATGCCTCTCCAGACTGGCTCCCACCCATCCCGCCCAGCTTAACTTGTCCACCAATGCCTTCTCCCCACTCTAACCGTAAATGGCCTCCATTTGTTTTCATTCCGACCAAGCCCCCACCCACAGACCCCTTGCACTGCTATTCCATCTTCCTGAGAAGCTCATTTGCCCCCTTTTGGCTGGTGAAGCCCTTCCGTTCCTGGATCTCCAAACAAGCTCTCCCTGGCTACTTTAAACTCAGATTCCAGGCTTTCACAGTATAGAACACCTCTCTTTCCCAGCCCCCCTTAGAGTTACAGTTTGACATTTTGTTTACATGATTTGTGTCTGCTTAGCTTCCTGGAGTATGCCCAGGGTCTGGAACATAATGCATGTTCAATAAATATTTATTGGTGGACTTATTGATTAATAATTGTCTGCTCCCTAGACTGGGAGTTCCATGAAGGAGGAAACCATGTGCGTTTATGCTTCTGTAGACTTCTCAGCAGCCAGTTAGATTCCTGGCACAGAGATGATACCTATTGAGCAAATATATAAAACTAGAGTACAGTTTTATTTATTTATTTATTTATTTATTTATTTATTTATTTATTTATTAGAGAGCGAGAGACTGAGAATGAGAGGGGAGAAAGTCAGAGGGAGAAGCAGACTTCCTGCAGAGCCGGGAGTCCGATATGGAACTCGATCCCGGGACTCCGGGATCATGACCTGAGCCAAAGGCAGTCGCTCAACCAACTGAGCCACCCAGGCGCCCAAGAGTACAGTTTTATTATCTCTGTGGCACTTAGTGAAATTTCCTGTGACCCTTAAAAAAAATAATAAACCTTTGATTGTGTTCATTTCCAAACTTCAATATAACCAGAAGACAGAGATTTTGCCACTCTGCCCAAATGCCCTCAAATCTAATGGAGCATGCAGAAGCTAGATTTCAGAGGTGACCCCTAGCGCTCTCCTGTCTTCTCCAAGGCTGGCCCACCTCCCTGAATTGATGAGCTCGGGGACCACATCAATGTCACTGAGTCTATGTCCTCCAACTTATAGTCCTCTGACCCCCCAATGTTCACCTTGGATTATCAGGCACTTCTAACGAGTGTAATTCAGAGAGGGGGGAGAGCAATTACCAAAAAACATAAAGACTTACCCTGACAACTTCTGACAACTTAATTTTTCTTTAAGTGAAAAAATGATAAAGAAGCCTCCTGCCCTCTTTCTCTGATGGTCCATCAGATAATTTTCTACAGCTTTGGGACCCGTCACCATTGTCATAGCCGCTCCCGAAAGCTATAACCACCTGCTGTCGCTGGGCTCAAACTTTACAAATGAAAGAAATCAAAGCTGTCTCTCTACCTCCATTTGTAGGATATGGCAATCTGCCTTCCCCATATCACAGGAGGCAAAACCTCGTCATTCAGGGTTGGAAACCATCCCTGACCCCTAACCCAAGGGAAGCACAGGGCCTGGAACTCTGGCATTCCAGTTTGGAAAGGTTACTGACCTCTGGCCTGGAAAGCAGGCAGCTACCTCAACCCCCTGCTGGAGTCAGTGATTAAGGCAGATTCCTGTCATCCCTCTCTTCTTTGAGCCAAGATTGTCTCACAAATATCTAGAAAGATAGGAACTGCTAGCAAAAATGAGAATGCAATCTTTTTACCAAAAAAAAAAAAATCCTTTAAATAATCCAGGTACAAAAATCATACTATATGATTCTACTTATATGAAGTAGAATATCTAGAATAGTCAAACTCACAGAGACAGAAAGGAAAATGGTGGTTGCCAGGGGGGTAAATAGGGGAAACAGGGAGTTATTGTTTAATTAGTACAAAGTTTCAGTTTGGAATGATGAAAAATTCTA
>JAPYYJ010003580.1:0-11377 GCA_028533885.1 Nasua narica | reverse complement strand
GCAGGGCGGGGCTGTTGTTCTCGCGCACGCGCAGGGTGTAGGACGTTTGGCTGAAGGCCGGGGCGTTGTCGTTGACGTCGGACACCGTCACCGTTAGGTTGTGCTGGGTTTTCAGCCTGGGCGTCCCCAGGTCGGAGACGGTGATGGTGATGTTGTACTCGGCCTGGCTTTCTCTGTCGAGGGGTCTCTCTGTTACCAGCGTGTAGAAATTCTTAAAGGTAGGCTTCAAGAGAAAAGGGAGGTCATCCTGAATGGAGCACACCATCCTCCCGTTGTCCCCAGCATCCAGGTCTCGGACGCTAAAAATAGCTACCACCATTTCAGGTGACGAATTTTCTGGTATGCGGCTGGTAAGAGATGTCATGACTATTTCTGGTGCGTTGTCATTCACATCCACAACCTGAACTAAAATTGCTGTTTTTCCGGAAAGGCTACCTCCATCTGTTGCCTGAATATTTATTGTATATGACTGAATTAACTCGAAATCCAGAAGCGCTTTTAAATGGATTTCACCAGAAATTGGATGGATTTCAAATGTTTTCCGTATGTCGGTGGAGATGTGGGAAAATGAGTAGGATAGTTCTCCATATATTCCCGCATCCAAATCTGTAGCAGACACCCTGATGACCAAAGAGTCCACAGGGCTGTTTTCTGGTACCTGAACCTCATAGACAGGCCTTTCGAACTCTGGAGCATTGTCATTGATATCTAAAACCAAAACACGAACCAGTGTAGTTCCAGACCTGGGCGGAGACCCACCATCCAAGGCTGTTAATGTTAATCTGAACTCCGGCTCCTTTTCTCGATCCAGAGATTGGTCCAGTAACAGCTCTGGATATTTTCTGCGGTCATCACTGTCTTGTAATTTAAGGTGGAAATAAGGATTGGGACTTAATGTGTAGTTTTGGACACCATTATTTCCTACATCCAAGTCCTGAGCACTGTCCATTTGGAATGATGTTCCTGGAGCAGTAGCTTCTGAGATTTTCAGAAGTACGTGTTTGTCTAGGAAGGCAGGAGTATGATCATTTATGTCTTTAACCCTAAGTTCAGCCTGAAAAAATTGTAAAGGATTTTCAAATAATACCTGGAAATGCAATATACATGGCTCTGTGAAATGGCAAAGTGCCTCCCGGTCCAGTTGCTCATTTAAGAGCAAGTTGCCAGTCTGCGGATCCAACTGTAAATATGGTTTATAGTCGTCAAAGATGACTCTCGCCCCCCGTACGACCAAGTCTTCCACACTCAAACCTACGTCTTTCACCACATTGGCAATAACAGAGCCGATCTCCATTTCCTCTGCCACAGAATAGCGCCAGGGCTCTGAACATACCAAAGACCCTCCCAGGAAAACAAAGAAAAGCAGCACTTGCCTTATCTGCTGAGGGTGTCTCTCTCCTGGTTCCATGGCTCCTTAGCCAAACGTATTTCTGCAGAAATGTTTCAACCCAGTTGCAAACTGTTCCTAACTTGCTCCTCTCATCTATCCTCCGGGACCACTGGGAGTCTATAGACTTGTAATCCTTTCACGAGGGTGTTGTAGACTCCCTAGCTTTCTCTTGAAAGCCTCTTTTCCCCTTCCTGCTTCTCCTGTACTCTCAGTTCCACTGATTAATAGAGACCAGAGCACTGGATGGTACGGAAAAGTCCCCATCTTATCCTGCAGCGCCACCACGCGACTCTGCAGCTTTTCAGGATTTAAACAAATAAGTTTGAGACAAAATATTAATTACTTTGAGTGTTTGTTGATTAAATTACACTTTCTCCTATATTCTTATTTTTTGAGTTGCATTCTTTGTGATATGTGATGCTATTATTATTCAGTCTTTAACACAATAAATCATAACCTGTTAGAGCTGTGGTGAATATAAAAATCATGTTTAAGATATAGCCCCAACTTCAAATAAGTTATGATCTCTCTTTGAAGACAATATATAAAACAACTAAATATACTTAAGCGGACTCTTGCACGTAATTGACATTATGAGCAAAATGTTGCCAGGAAAATTGGAAAGGGGAAACAGAGGTTTTAGTCTTCTCTAGCTATCAGCAAATACTCCTAGAAAAGACAATAAGGTCATGCATTTGTAACTGAACCTAGTATATGAAAATAGTTGTTTGGGGATGACTGGGCATTTCAAGCTGGGTAAATGGTACCATTTACTTAGGGACACTCCATAGGAGACTTACCTGGCAGAAGTAGAAAGTAAATGCTCAATAGTAGTGAATAAAACAAGATATATCCAGTTTCTGACATTAAAAAATTGAACAAACTAGATCCCAGTTTAGTTGTGAAAAGAAATCTATTTTTCAGACCCAGGCCTTCCAGAGGCATGATCATAAATATTTTATTCATCCATTCATTACTTTGTCTAGCAAATATTTATTGACCATGTCCTTTGTGCTAGGAATGGTAGTGTTAGGGATAGAGTAGTAAGCATTTTCTGTCCTGAGAGATGGAGGCAGAAAAGGGATTACATATTTAAAAATAGAACATAAACAATGAATCTTGGAACACTGAAAAAATAAAACGAAATAAATTTTTTTTAAAGAACATAATGAGGGGTGCCTGGGTGCCTCAGTCAGTTAAGCATACAACTCTGGATTTTGGCTCAAGACATGATCTCAGGATCATGAGATCCAACCCTGAGTCCGCTCCGTGCTGAGCATGGAGCTTGCTTAAGATTCTCTACTTCCCACCTCCTTTGCCCCTCCCCCTAAAATAAAAATAAATCAAAACTTAATTAATACCATAATTAATGGTATTGATTTTATACATTAATTATATAATTATAAATTGTAATTAATTTTACATGTTCCATACTTAATTCCATTAAGTATAATGAAACATAATACCATGATATCAAAAGTTCATGCTATTCTAAGAGCATAGATAAGGGTCATCTAACCAGAATTTGGAAGTACAGAAAAGACTCTTCTGGAACAAAAACTGGGTTTTGGGTAGAATTTCCAGATAATCCTACAATATGATTGTGAAAATTTGAGATGAGAGAAGTGTTTTTGGAAGAACTGAAATAGGAACAAGATGGCTGAGTCATAGAGCAAGAGGAAAGAAATGAGAACTGTGATTGGAGAAATGAGCAAATAATTTTGTAAGCCCTTCCAAGGCATTTGGGACTCTACATCAATGAAAATGCAAGATTATTAAAGGCTTTTAGATAGAAAAGGAAACGACATTGACCTCAACTAGAAATGCAGTAATAAACTTATATTAAAATGATAAAGATACTGGATGTGATGACAGATGAGACATGGAGGGAGGGGATAAGAAGTGAAAAGAGGGGTGCCTGGGTGGCTCAGTCATTGGGCATCTGCCTTCATGATCCCCGGGTCCTGTGATAAAGCCCCGCATGGAGCACCCCCCACCCCCACATTAAGCCTAGGCCTTGAACCCCGCATCTGGTTCCCTCCTCAGCAGGAAGCCTGCTTCTCCCTCCCTCACTCCACCTGCTTGTGTCTGCTTGTATCCCCTCTGAGCTGACTCTGCCAAATAAATAAATAAAATCTTGAAGAAGGAGGAGGGGAGGGGGAGGAGGAGGAGGAGAATGAAATGTACCTTTTTTCAGGCTTAGGGAACTGAGTGTTGGTGCTGTTATCTGATAGAGGAAACAGGAAAAGGAGAAGAAAGGGGCAGGTATAGAGCTGGAGAGGATGTTTAGTTTTAAGGAAGGGGCAATTTAAATTTAAAACATGTTGAGTTTGAATTGTCCATAGAGCATCTCATATAAATATGTTATATAAATGATTTCCCATTACATAAACGAAGTTGAGAAAAGAGCTTCGAGAGCTGCAGAGACAAATTTGAGATTTATTGGTCTAAATGGTGGTTGAAGCTCTTCAAGAAAGAAGGTAAGTTGTAAATTAAGAGGAGCCTGCTTAGGGTGCCTGGGTGGCTTAGTGGGTTAAAGCCTCTGCCTTGGGCTCAGGTCATGATCTCAGGATCCTGGATCGAGCCCCGCATTGGGCTCTCTGCCCAGCAGGGAGCCTGCTTCCCCCTCTCTCTTTGCCTGCCTCTCTGCCTACTTGTGATCTCTCCGTCAAATAAATAAATAAAATCTTAAAAAAAAAAAAAAAGAGGAGTCTGCTTGATCTTGTGATTTCAGAGATGATGTAGCTCTAAGAGACTACCACCTCTAAAAAGTGGCCATGGTCTTAGGTGACTAAGACAAGAGTCTAAGTGAATGTCACCAGAGATGAAGAAGGCTAGAAACAGAGATAGGTGGAACTCCTAGACTCAGAATTGTGGCAAAGAATAGACAAAGCAAAACTATAAGTAAGAAGCTATATTTGAGGGGCTCCTGGGTGGCTCAGTGAGTTAAGCCTCTGCCTTGGGCTCAGGTCATGATCTCGGGGTCCTGGGATCCAGCCCCACATCGGGCTCTCTGCTCAGCGGGGAGGCTACTTCCCTGTCTCCCTCTGCCTGCCTCTCTGCCTACTTGTGATCTCTTTCTCTCTGTCAAATAAATAAAATCTTAAAATAAAAGTTATATTTGAGAAATCAAATGTCTTTACACCATTTCTATCCTATGATCTTGTTTCATTTAAAGCCAAATTGATATCGCTCATCTGATTCTCTCATTTGTAAATGAGAGATTCCTGCAAAGACTATTAGGGCAGGAAGATTTTCTAATTTCTTTCAGCATATTGAAGATGTCTTACTTTACTAATGTCCAGTGCTACTGTTGAGAAATTGTCTGCATGAAACATAGCGTTTGGCTAACTGCCATGTTTTTCAAGATTACATGTCTTTTTCCTATACCTTTTCTTCTTTTTTTCCTATGCCTTTTCATTAAAAAAAATTTTTTTTCTTTGTTTTGGCTTTTTGATATGATACAATGATGTTTCCAGGCATGGTTAGCTTTTATTTATCCTGTTATGGATATATATATATATATATATACATACACATACACATATATGTATTTAGTACATATTTATAAATATATATATTTATATATCCTGTTAGGTATATATATATACACATATATATGTATATATATACATATATATATATATTTTTTTTTTTTTTTAAGTAGGCTCCACGCCCAACATGGGGCTTGAACTCATGACCCTGAGATTAAGAGTCGTGCTCCACAACTGAGCTAGCCAGGTGACACTCCCAATATTTTTCAAATATTGCTGCTGATCCTGTCTTAAACTTTTTACTCTGTCCTATGTTTCTAACCATCTCTTCCATATTGTGCATCTTCCAAACTCTCTGAGCTGTGATCTATGCTATGCTAATCTATCTATGCTAGATAAATTATATTCTGACCTTTCACTTCACAAATTATTTATCCTGTTATACTTACTTTCCTCTTAGACCTGTTATTCAATTTTTGTTGAATTTAAATTATGGTTATATTTTTTAGTTCTAGGAGTTCCACTTGGTTCTTTAATAATTATCACATTTCTTATTTATATCTTTAAGCATAACTTATTTCAATTAAAGTGTTTAGCATATTATTAGATTATGTCTACTAACTAAAATGTTTGGAGTATATTACTGTATTCTGTTTTTTTTCTGCTGGCTCTCACTCATTGTGTCATGCTTCCTTGTGTGTGCAGTTATCTTTGTGTTCAAGTTAAGAATATAAAACTTATTTACATGAATATTTTTAGCCTTAGGATGAACTTTCTTTTATAGAAGGTCTGCATTTGGTTCCATCAGAATCTGGAAGGGCTACTTTGTCAACAACCATGTTAAATCAAGTTCAGTGCTAAAATATCAAATTCAGAGCTGAAATTCCACACAAGGGTTCATCCATTTCCCATTTACTTTCACCTTAAAGGTGCAGTTCATAGGGATCCATATTTATTAATGCAAGGGTCTTCTATGAACTTTTACTTTGTTATGATTTGATTTCCTCCCTTATTATAAAAAACATTAAAATAGAGGTTTTCACTTCCCAGGACTCTAAATATTCTGGAGAAAAATAGATTAAAAAAAAAAGATTTTTTTATTTGACAGAGAGAGAGATCACAAGTAGGCAGAGAGGCAGGCAGAGAGGGGGAAGCAGGCTCCCCATGGAGCAGAAAGCCCAATGTGGGGCTTCATTCCTGGACCTGAGATCATGACCTGAGCCCAAGGCAGAGGCTTTAACCTGCTGAGCTACCCAGGCACCCTGAAAAAGTAGATTTTAAGCTCATTTGTCTCTCTGGGTTACCATTAGACATTAATTGTGACCTGATAATATATTAGTGTCTCATTAGTTAATTGTTTTCAGTGGAAGCATTGGTCTCCATAATCTGTACCATCCTTACTAAAAATAAGACTCAATGACACTTGTCTCAAAATTACAAGTAAACTTGTAGCGTCCTGGAGTATGGCCAATTGACCTCAAGAAGATAAACAAATAATATGCATTTTTTTACCAACTTCAACTGATGAATACTAAATCAATCCTATAATGTTGTAATCAACTTAAACAATCTCATGGAAGAGACAATTTCTGTCATTGACATTGGTATAGCTCCCACTTCTCTCTGCATCCTTTATTCCCCTATATATAAACACATCTTTCCTACATCTGTTGCTTCTTCTTTCCTTCTAATATGTTTACTTATGTAGTTGTACCAATATATGTATTATATGGCCATATACAGCACTGTACTATAAATCTCAGTATCTTCCTTTTAAACATTTAGGATTTATCCATGTTGTTTTATATACACCTGGTTCACACCTTTTGATAATACTACATAATACGCCTTTGGAAACATTTTCCACATTTCAGTTATCAGTTGCTTTACTAATGGATATGTGAGGTTGACTCCTATTCTTTGCTCTGCCAAGATGAACATTCTTATGCATATCATTTGTGAAGTTGTGAAAGAAATTTTTTGGCTTATACACTTGAAACTAAAATAACATTGTGTGTCAATTATACTTCAATTTAAAAAAAAAAAAGGAATTTTCTGGCTTTTATACCCCAAAGTAGAATTGCTGGATCACAGGGTATATTCACTCTAAATTTCACTAAATACCATTAAAAATCTCTCAAAGGGCTGTACATGTTATTTCCTATTGTTCCACTTGATATTATGCAAATTTCTTATCTTTACTAATGCTATGGGTATAAAGTAGTGTCTTATTTTTTAGTATGTTTTCACCAATTAATGAGGTGAAGCATCTTTTCATGTTCTTTTCACACTTCCCCTTTTTTCTCCCCCAAATGTTTATTTTTTCAGTATTACAAGATTAATTGTTCATGCACCACACCCAGTTCTCCATGGAATACGTGCCCTCCTCAATACCCAACACCAGGCTCGCCCAACCCCCAATCCCCTCCCCTCCCAAACCCTCAGTTTGTTGCTCAGAGTCCACAGTCTCTCATGGTTCATCACCCCCTCCGATTTCCCCTCATTCACCCTTCCTTTCCTTTGAATTTCTTTTCCCTTTTATCCTTTAAAAAAAACCTTACTGGCTCTCTGACTTTTTTATTTTTGCTAATCTGCCACAGTTACTTGAATAATATGAATATCAATCCTTCTCAGGTAACTGCTGCAAGTAGCTTCTCCCTGCCTTTTGGCTTGCCTATGTTATCTTCTGGTTTTGAGGTCGTAATATTTGTCAATTTTATTTATTGTTTGTACTCTTAAAGCCTTGTTTAAGAAATTAAAACTGATAGTAAGGTTATAAAGGTGGTTTTTATCTAGGTTTATTACATTTTCTCAATTGAAATATTTTAACTTCACCTCTTAGACCCATAGAATGTTTATTTTTATATGGCATGAGATGAGGATTTTATTTATATAGAAAGCCAATTTTCCCAATGATATTTGCTAAGTGATGTATTTTGCATTTGAGCCCAGTGATTTTGATACCTCCTCTATCACAATCACTTTCTCTTATATAAGAAGATTTGACCCTGGATTCTATTCTATATGGTAGTCTACAAGTCTCTTCCTTAATTATTCAAATAGGATATTCTGTTTTTATCTATTCTTTTCTTAAAAGGTTTATTCATTTTAGAGGAAAGAGAGAGCAGGGAGAAGCTGAAGGACAAAGGGGTGAGAGGCAGGGGGAGTGGGAGAATCTTCAAGCAGATTCCCTGCTGAGCATAAAGCCTCACGTAGGGTTTGATCCCTGGACCCTAAGATCCTGATCTGAGCTGAAATCAAGGGTCTGAGGCCCAACCAACTGAGCCACCCAGGTGCCCTTATTCTTATCTATTCTTTTTTTTTTTTAAGGTTATTTATTTATTTATTTGAGAGAGAGAGAGAGAGAGAGATCACAAGTAGGCAGAGAAGCAGGCAGAGAAGGGGGGGGGGGAAGCAGGCTCCATGCTGAGCAGAGAGCCTGATTCGATTCGGGCCTTGATCCCAGGGCCCTGAGATTATGACCAGAGCCTAAAGCAGAGGCTTTAACCCACTGAGCCACCCAGGCGTCCCTGTTCTTATGTATTCTTATTAAAACATAAGAAGCATAAGATTTACTTCTTATAAGTCTGAGGGATTAAGAGGGTCCAAACATTCTTTCTCAAGATTTTATTGTTTAAATATCTATGTATATGAAATTCTCATACCCAGTAAATATCTACTGCAGCACAATATAAAACCAGTAAAAATTTCATGAAGCAAAGAAAAAAAAGATTCCTAAGGAAATTGGAATTTGTTGCACCCATTTCTCAATATAAAATTCTATTTTATTATACCATTTACCCTATAATATCTAATTTTATGAGAAAAATTTCAAAAATGTAATGCACACTAGCTCTATATCCCCACTACATTATAGCTATGACAATCTCTACCTATAATCTTCCATCAAACTGTCTACTTATATATTAGAGACACGATCTGTAACATCATACGATATCTAGATTAAAAGCTTCTGCACAGCAAAGGAAAGAGTCAACAAAACAAACAGGCAACCCATGGATCGGCAGAAGATATTCACAAATGACACTACAGACAAAGGTCTGATATCTAAGATCTATAAAGAACTCCTCAAACTCAACACTCATAAAACAGATAATCACGTCAAAAAATGTCTATCATCATTAGCCATCAGGGAAATTCAAATCAAAACCACATTGAGATACCACCTTACACCAGTTAGAATGGCCAAAATTAACAAGACACAAGACGGTAAACAACAAATGTTGGAGAGGATGTGGAGAAAGGGGAACCCTCTTACACTGTTCGTGGGAATGCAAGTTAGTGCAGCCACTTTAGAAAACAGTGTGGAGATTCCTTAAGAAATTAAAAATAGATACCCTATGACCCTGCAGTTGCACTACTGGGTATTTACCCCAATGATACAGATGCAGTGAAGAGAAGGGCCATATGTACCCCAATGTTCACAGCACACAATCGCCAAACTGTGGAAAGAGCCAAGATGCCCTTCGACAGACAAACAGATAAAGAAGATATGGTCCATATATACAATGGAATATTATGCCTCCATCAGAAAGGATGAATACCCAGCATTTGTATCAACATGGATGGGACTGGAGGAGATTACACTGAGTGAAATAAGTCAAGCAGAGAAACTCAATTATCATATGGTTTCACTTATGGAGCATAAGGAATAACATGGAGGACATTAGGGGAAGAAAAGGAAAAGTAAATTGGGGGAAATTGGAGGGGGAGGTGAACCATGAGAGACTGTGGACTCTGAGAAACAAACTGAGGATTTTGGAAGGGAGGGGGTAGGGGGGGATAGGTGATCCTTGTGGTGAGTAATAAGGGGAGGACATATTGCATAGAGCACTGGGTGTGGTGCATAAACAATGAATCTTGGAACACTGAAAAAATAAAATTAAATTAAAAATATATATATAAACCATAAATACAGACCCATTCCTTCTTTTGGATATCAGAGAGAGCCCACAAAGTATTAAGAATTACAAATCAAGGGGCACCTGGGTGGCTCAGTGGGTTAAAGCCTCTGCCTTCGACTCAGGTCATGATCTTGGGGTCCTGGGATTGAGCACCACATCAGGCTCTCTGCTCAGCGGGGAGCCTGCTTCCCCCTCTCTCTCTGCCTGCCTCTCTGCCTACT
Organism: Nasua narica; assembly: GCA_028533885.1. Lineage (NCBI taxonomy): Eukaryota > Metazoa > Chordata > Mammalia > Carnivora > Procyonidae > Nasua > Nasua narica. Next base: position 1,347 of record JAPYYJ010003580.1, on the reverse strand, counting down.
TGTGATCTCTCTCTCTCTGTCAAATAAATAAATAAAATCTTCAAAAAAAAAAAGAATTACAAATCAATGCAAAATGTACCTAATTCATTTCTTTAACATTTTGAATTTTCATTTCAGTTTAAGAAGTTTTTATATGTACTCTTCTGATGGAGAGTTATTTTACTCAGAATGACACCAGGAACTACATTCTGTTAAGTCATGAACAATATAAAATAGAAATTTAACTAGCAAACGTGTTATTGAAGAAAACAGAACAGCCATAGCAAGGGCCACAGCATTAGAAAGCTCCTTCCCCACAAAGCGTAACAACAAAGGAAAATTACATAAGAAATCAATAGTTTTCAATGTGTTCACTTTTATTTTGTCACAAAGTGAATTTTTGAAAAACACTGCAAGACAAAAAACAAGCAAATAAGGTATCCTAGTACTAAATATGGAGAGGTTTCTTTTTTTAACCCTTTATGATGAAAATGTGTGGAGTAGTGCAATAAAAATCCAATACTTCCAACCATATCCAACAGCATTTTTTATTTTTGCTGCTTTGATAACATACCTAGGATTAAAGTGACATATATTGTGGCATTCGGTCTTAATACTTCAGTTTGTACCTCCAAATAATTAGTAACAGTGTATTGCATAACAATGCCATTATCATAACAAAAAAATTAGCAGCAACTCCGTTAATATAACATTTTTGACCAAATGGGGAAAAAAAGACAACACACAGATTATATTTCCACTTCATTTTGGCCGCTAATAAAGATTTGTGAGGAGAGAGTCAGAAATGATAATGCATGCAACTTAGTACAACCTAATATCCATTACAGATTGGCAAAAAAGTATCCACACATTGTTAAGAATCACAAAAGATTACAAGTTTATTTTTTTGTTGTTGTTAAAGATTTTACTTATTTATTTGACAGAGAGAAATCACAAATAGGCAGAGAGGCAGACAGAGAGAGAGGGGTTAGCAAGCTCCCCACTGAGCAGAGAGCCCGATGCAGGGCTCAATCCCAGGACCCTGAGACCATGACCTGAGCCGAAAGCAGAGGCTTTAACCCACGGAGCCACCCAGGCGCCCTAAGATTACAAGTTCAATTAAATTATTTTATTGAATATTGAATCCAAAACTATTCCTAAAGTTCTCATTTCCCCCTATATTTCTACCAATGTCAGGGACTGCAAGGCTGGGGATAATCGGCTTCAAGAACTTGAACTCACCGGTCGCTGAGCCTCCCGTCAGACACACGTCATACTGGTAGCTGTGGGACAGGGTCCCCGTGCCGCTGACGTCCACCAGGTGGCCCGGAAACGGACCCTCGGGCACCGAGCAGCCGCCCCCCGACG
>JAPYYJ010003579.1:0-11378 GCA_028533885.1 Nasua narica | reverse complement strand
AGCCTGGTGGTGGGTATCGAGAGGGGCACATACTGCATGGAGCACTGGGTGTGGTGCATGAACAATCAATCTTGTAACACTGAAAAATTAAAATAAATTTGGGGAAAAAAAAATAAAATAAAATAAAATACAAATGTACTGTCACTGCATCAAAGACCATGGTTTCACGACCGAACATGTACTTTCTGGCTTTGTATCATTATCCAAGGTGTTTCCTCTACTTGAAACAAGGCTGCCTATGCTTATTTAAGTCCACGAAACTGGCATTAAGGTAAGCTGTCACGGAAAGCACTCCCTTCCTCCCATCACAGTTCCTTACAAGCATTTCTTAAGTGTCTGCTTCTAACTTCTCATAGTGCTTTGTTGCAGAAGTCCTTATAGCACCTTATCAAGATGGAACATGTGTCTCTTGCCAGTACTGTGGCAATATCTTTTCAAAAGGTATCTCTGTTCCCTACTTTATCCTTAGACTGCATTTACCAGAGCAATATTTGAAAATACAGATATGATCATGTTACTCCCTATTGAAAACCTCTGATAATGTCAATCTTTTAACTCTCTCCTCACTCTGTATTTCAGCCACATTTGCCATCTTTCCATTCCTCATCGTCAGTAAATTCTAACCATCTCACGGACTTAATATATGAGGCTGACAAAAAAAAAAGAGAGAGAGAGAGAGAGAGAGAGAAAGAAAGAGAAAAGGAAATTGAAGGAAACTGAGTATCTAATATCTTTAGAACTGTTATAACAACATTGGATTAATTTGAGCAATTTATTTTTCTTGCCCCCTAAAAGCACGTAATCAAAAGTGACATGGAGATCTCTCATGATAGAATCCATTAACTAAAATTTAATGGAAACTATATTTAATGAACATCTTTTTCAGTCAAACCTGAACTCTAACCCTGCACGAAATTAGAGGGGCAGGGCTCAAGTGGAGGGGGTGGGAAGCACATAGGGGGAATTTTCAAGAAAAGAGTCTAGGGGTACCAGGGGGTGTGGCAGGCTATCCATGCAGGAATTCAAGTAACCCACGGTTCTGAAGTGACAGTCAAGGTAACAACAGGCTATCTGCTCGAGATGCTAAATATGTGTTGTAACTACTGCTTCTGCTTCTCCCTCCAGTGCCCAAAAAGTTGTTACTAATGGATATTGTGTTGAGAGGAGCTCAGCTATGGCCCTTCACAAACCACTACCCGAGATAATCATATTCCCAATTGATCATTATATTCAAAATTAAACCTACTGACATCCTGTTTACAAATATAGGAACTGAATGAACTGACATGGATTGAATAACCAAGTTTCACAAAAAGAACACTTAATTTCATAGACCATGAATGAGGCAAGGACCCATAACTTCCTTCCATTTTCTCTTGTTTGCCCTAATGCTACTGACTTTAATGTTCCCACCATCCTTTCTAATTGTGAGATATATAAATTCTTTCTATATTGACTGACCCATCGTGGTTTCTTTCACAGATACTGTATAACAGGGCCAGGGTTCAATCCTATCCCATAATCCAGGCACTGGTCATATTTATCTATATGCCTAACTGATGCCTCATTTTAACATAATATCTTCATAAAATACATTTTTTACTTTGAACCATAGAGCCCTTAATAAGTCAGTGTTTTGACAATGGCATAGTTGGGGTTTGATGATTTATCCCTAAAATAAAAGAACAGTCAAATATATCTAAAAACCTCTATAAATAACTAGCATATGGAATTTGAAATCATCTCACATAAAATAAGGACATCTTGGTAAAATAAAAAAGTTTATACACCTGTTATATGCAATATTCTATGATAGGTCCCATGACCTCCATCTCTGGTTGTTATCCCCATGATTACAGTACGTTATGCAGCAATGGTAAAGGGATTTTCAGATATAATTAAAGATCCAAATCACTTGACTTTAAGTTAATCAAAGGGAGATAATCCTGGGACTCCCTGGGAAAATGGCAAAGTAAGAGGACCTTAAGCATAAAATGTCCAACTAACACAACTAGGTAACACTCACATCAGTGTAAATAGCCCAGAAAATGACCCGAAGACTGGCAGAACAGGCTCTCTACACCTAAATGTAGAGAAGAGGCCACATCAAAGAGGGTAGGGAAGGACAGAGACAAATCCCCATAACATTTGGCACTGAAACCCAGAGGAGCCAAATTTCAGAAGTTTCTACAATCAGTGGGAGCTTTAATACCTGAAACTTTGAAAAATCAGCAGGATTGGCTCTGGGAGAGCCAGGAAAGCAAGAGGAAATGGAGTCCCCACCCTTAAAGAGACTGCACAACAGGGGTGCCTGGGTGGCTCAGTTGGTTAAATGTCTGCCTTCGGCTCAGGTCATAGGATCTCAGGGTCCTAGGATCGAGCCCTGCACTGGGCTCCTTGCTCAGCAGGTAGTCTACTTCTCCCTCTCCCTCTGCACACACACACTGTCTGTCTCTCTCAGTCTCTCTCTCTCCTCAATAAATTAGTAAAATTTTTTTTTTAAAAAGAGCACAACAAATAACCCCATGGAGTTATAGCATATAAGCACCAGTTTCAAAAACATCTGGGGTATACTGGAGAGAGATTTGTTTATTAACCTCAGAGCATGTACTAGAGGGACAGGAATCATTGGGAGAGAGAAAAATAATAATGAAAACTGAGACAGAGGAACTGGGCAACACCATCTAAGCATAAGAACATTCACTTTATAGGAAACCCAGGAGAAGAGAGAGATAAGGGGGCATAAAATGTATTTGAAAAAATAGCAGAATCTATTTGCAAATAGATACCTTTGCATATCTGGAGAAGGAAACAGAAATCCAGATCAAAGTGACACAGAGAACACACACACACACACCCCCCCCAGCCAAAATGACCCAATCAGGTCCACACCAAGCACACAGTAATTAAAATGGCAAAAAGTAGTGATTAGGGAACTTTAAAAGCACCAACAGAAAAGAAAAATTTATCTACAAGGGAAATCCCATAAGGCCATAAGCTGATATTTTCAGCAGAAACTTTACAGGTCAGAAGGAAGTGGCATGATATATTCAAAGTGCTGAAAGGAAAAAAAAAATCTGTAGCCACGAATACTCTATGCAACAAGGCTATTATTCAGAATAGAAAGAGAAATAGTTTCTCAGACAAACAAAAGTTAAAGGAGTTCATGACCACTAAACTAGCCTTATAAGGACAGTTAAAGGGGATTCTTTGAGTGGAAAGGAAAGATTATAAGTAGGAGTAAGAAAAGTATGAAACACAAAAAGGAGCAAAATTAAGTATATCTACAAAAATCAGTAAAGGGATTACCAAAATAAAAGGATATAAACTCAAGATACCATGTATCTAAACCATGGAAGGAAGCATAAGCGACTGTGAACGTAATATAGATTGCTATATGCTAAAGATGGTATATGCAAACTGAACGGTAACCATATATCAAAAACCAGTTATAGATATGCAAAAAATAGAGAAAGGAATCCAAGTATATCACTAAGGAAAGCCAACAAACTGTGAGAGAACAGAGCAGCAAAGGAAACAAAAACAACCATGAAAAAAGCAACAAAATGCGAATAAGTACATACCTATAAATAATTACTTTAAATGTAAATGAACTAAATGCTCCAATCAAAAGACAGAGAGTGACAGAATGTATAAAAAAGCAAGACTCATCTACATGCTGCCTATAAGAGACTCATTTCACATGTAAAAACAGACATGGATTGAAAGTGAAGGGATGGAGATTATGCTGAGTGAAATAAGCCAAGCAGAGAAAGTCAATTATCATATGGTTTCACTTACGTGTGGAGCATAAGGAATAACATGGAGGACATTAGGAGAAGGAATGGAAAAGGGAATTGGGGTAAATCAGAGGGGGAGATGAAGCATGAGAGACTGTGGAGAGAAACAAACTGAGGGTTTTGGAAGGGAGGCGGGTAGGGGCATGGGTGAGCCTGATGGTGGGTATTAAGGAGGGCATGTATTGCATGGAGCACTGGGTGTGGTACATAAACAATGAATCTTGGAACACTACATCAAAAATTAATGATGTATTTTATGGTGACAAACATAACACAATAAAAAAAAAAGAAAGTGAAGAGATGGAAAAGCATTTACCATGAGAATAGTAGTGAAAAGAAAGCTGGGGTAGCAATACTTATAGGACACAAAATAGACTAAAACAAAGACTGTAACGACAAGTAGGATACTATAAAATCATAAAGTAAATAATCCTACAAGAGGATATAACAATTATAATTATTTAAGCACCCAACACGGGAGCACCCAAACACAGCTAATAACAATCATAAAGGAAGCTATGTATAGTAACAATAATAGTAGAGGACTTTAAAATCCCACTTACATCAACAACTAGAGCATCCAAATAGCAAATCCACAAGGGAACAGTGGCTTTGAGTGAAACATTGGAACAAATGGATCTAACAGATATATTCAGAACATTTCAGCAAAAAACAACAAAGTACGCATTCTTCTCAAATGCATATGCAATACTGTCCAGAATAGCCCAAATATTTGGTCACAAAACAAGTATCAACAAATTCAAAAAGACTGAAATCATACCATGCATCCTTTCTAACCACAACACTATGAAATTAGAAATCAACCATAAGAAAAAATTTTGAAACAACACATATATAGGGAGGTTACATAATATGCTACTAAACTATGAGTATGTCAACCAAGAAATCAAAGAGGAAATTAAAAAAATACACGGAGACAAATGAAAATGAAAACACAACACTCCAACATCTTTGGAATGCAACAAAAACTATTCTAAGAGGAAAGGTTATAGAAATACATACCTACCTCAAGAAGCAGGAAAAATCTCAACAATCTAATTTTACACCTGAAGAAAGTGGAAAAAGAAAGAACGCCAAATGAGCAGAAGGAATGAAATTAAAGATTACAGCAAAAATAAAATAAAACCTTAAAAAAACAGAACAGATTAATGAAACCAGGAGTTGGTTCTTGAAAAGATCAACAAAACTGATAAACCTTTAACAAGACTCATCAAAAAGAAAGAGAAAGAGAAAGGACTCAAATAAACAAAATTGGAAGTGAAAGAGGAGAAATAACAACTGATATCACAAAAACAAAAAAGATTATAAGGGAATATTAGGAAAAATTATATACCAATAAATTAGATAACCTATAAGACATGGATAAATTCCCAGAAACATATAAAGTACTAAAACTGAAGCAAGAAGAAATAGAAAATTTGAACTGATTACTAATAATGATTGAATCAGTAATGAAAAAACTCTCAGCAAACAAAAATCCAGGATAATACAGCTTCACAAGTGAATTCTACCAAACACTGAAAGAAGAGTTACTACCTACTCTTCTCAAACTGTGCCAAAAAATAGAAGAGGAAGGAAATTTTTCAAATTCATGCTATGAGGCCAGCATTACCCTGATACTGAAACCAGATAAGGTCACTAAGAGAGAGAGAGAGAACGAGAGAGAGAGACAAAGAGAGAGAGAGAACACATCACGGGCTCATTATCTCTGATAAAAATAGATGCAAAAACAGTCAACACAATATGGGCAAACCAAATCCAACAACACATTAAAAAAAATCATTCACCACAATAAAGTGGTATTTATCCCTATGATGCAAGAGTGGCTTAATATTTACAAATCAATCAATGTTGACAATTCATATCAGTAACAGAAAAGATTAAAACCATATAATCATTCCAGTAGATGCAAAAAAAGCATTTGACAAAGTAAAAGATCCATTTATGATAAAAACCCTCAACAAAGTAGGTTTACAAGGAACACACCTCAACATAATAAAGATCTTCTATGAAAAACTCACAGCTAACTTCATACCCAATTGTGAAAAATTGAGAGCTTTTTCCCCAATATCAGGAACAAGACAAGGACACCCACTCGCATCACTTTTATTCAACATAACACCGAAGGCCTAGCCACAGCAATTAGACAACACAAAGAAATAAAAGGGGTCCAGATTGGTAAGGAAGAAGTAAAACTGTCGCTATTTGTAGATGTCATGACATTATATATAGAAAACTCTTAAGACTTGACCAAGAAAAACTATTAGAACTGATAAATGAATTCAGTAATGTCATAGGATACAAAATCAGTAGACACAAATCTATTGCATTTCTATACACTAATAATGAAGTAGCAGAAGGGGGAATTAAGAAAATAATCCCATTTATAATTGCACCAAAAGTAAAGAAAAAATCCTGGAATAAACTTGACCAAGAAGGTGAAAGACCTGTACTCTGAAAACTATAAAATCCTGATGAAAGAAATTAAAGATAACACAAACAAATGAAAAGATATCCCATTCTCATGAACTAGAAGAATACTGTTAAAATGTCTATACTACCAAAAGCTATCTACACATTTAAAGCAATCCCTATCAAAATACCAATGCTTTTGGTATCATAGAACTAGAATAAGCAATCCTATAATTTATATGTAACCACAAAGGACCCCAAATATCCAAAGCTATCTTGAAAAAGAAAAATAAAGCTAAAAGTATCACAAATTCCAGACTTTGTTATATGACAAAGCTGTAGTAATCAAAACAGTATGGCACAAAAATATACACACACAGATGAATGGAATAGAATAGAGAGCCTATGAATAAACCCACAATTATATGGTCAATTAATCTTTGACAAAGGAGGCAAGAACCTGCAATGGGAAAAAGCCTCTTCAACAAATGGAGCTGCGAAAACTGGACAGCTACATGCAAAAGAATAAAACTAGACCACTTTCTTATACCATACACAAAAACAAATTTTGAAAAATTGGTTAAAAACCTAAAGATGAGACCTGAAACCATAAAAATTCTAGAAGAGAACACAGGCCATAATTTTACATTGGTCATAGCAACATTTTTCTAGACAGTCTTCTTAGGCAAGGGAAATAAAAGTGAAAATAAACTACTGGGACTACATCAAAATAAAAAGCTTTGGCACAGTAAGGAAATGATCACCAAAACTAAAATGAAACCTACTGAATGGGAGAAGATATTTCAAAGAGAGATAGCTAATAGAGGCTTAGTATCCAAAATATATAAAGAACTTAAACAACTCAACACTACAAATAGAACTACCATATGATGCAGTAATTCCACTATTGGTACTTACCCAAAGAATACAAAGACTTATTCAAAAAGAGATATGCACCCTTATGTTTCTTGCAGCATTATTTACAATAGCCAAATTATAGAAACAGGTCAAGTTAATATCCATTAAAAGATTAAAAGATGAGTAAAGATGGTGGGGATGCAAGTTGGTGCAGCCACTTTGGAAAACAGTATGGAGATTCCTCAGGAAATTAGATATACAGCTACCCTATGACCCTGCAATTGCACTACTCGGTGTTTACCCCAAAGAAGCAGATGCAGTACAAAGAAGGGCCACATGGACCCCAATGTTCATAGCCACAATGGTCACAATCGCCAAACTGTGGAAAGAACCAAAATGCCCTTCAACAGATGAATGGATAAGGAAGATGTGGTACATCTATACAATGGAATATTATGCCTCCATCAGAAAGGATGAATATCAACATGTATCAACATGTTGTATCAACATGGACAGGACTAGAAGAGATTATGCGGAGTGAAATAAGTCAAGCGGAGAGAGGAAATTATCTTATGGTCTCACTTACGTGTGGAGTATAAAGAAAATCATGGAGGGCATCGTGAGAAGGAAGGGAAGGGCGAATGGGGGGAAATCGGAGGGGGTGATGAACCAGGAGAGACTGTAGACTCTGAGCAACAAACTGAGGGTTTTGGAGGGGAGGGGGTGGGGGGTGGGCGAGCCTGGTGGTGGGTATTGAGAAGGGCACGTATTGCACGGAGCACTGGGTGTGGTACATGAACAACGAATCTTGGAACACTGAAAAATTAAAATAAACAAATTTGGGGAGAAAAAAAAAGATGAGTAAAGAAGATGTTGTGTGTAGGTGTGTACATATATACCTACAGTATGGTACTGTATATATGTGTGTGTATATTATATATATATATACACAAATACAGACACACACAATGGAATATTACTCAGCCATCAAAAAGAATGAAATCTTGCCATTTGCAACACCATGGACTGATCTTGAGAGTATAATGCTGAGTGAGATAAGTCAGAGAAAGACAAATACCATATGATTTCACTCATATGTGGAATTTAAGAAACAAAAGTGAAAAGAAACAAAGAAAAAGAGAAAAACAAAAACACTCTCAACTATAGAGAACAAACTGATGGTTACCAGAGGGGAGGTAAGTGGGTGGCGGGGAGGGGATGGATGAACTAGGTGATGGGGATTACCGAGTACTCTTATCATGCTGAGCACTGAGTAATGTACAGAGTTGTTGAATCACTACATTGTATACTTGAAACTCATACAACACTGTATGTTAACTATACTGGAGTTAAAAATTTTTTAACAAAGTGAAAGTAAAAGAAAAATAAAAGGAGATAATCCTAAATGGGCTTAACAGTTGGAAGCACTTTGCTAAGGGCCTCATCTTTCCCTTGACATCACAGATGCTCTCCTGCTGGCCCTAGAACACCACACCATAATGAGTTTTAGAGAAGCAAGGAGGTGCCCCATGACCACAACCACGTGAGTATGGAAGAGAACCCATAACCTCATTTGAGACCCCAGCCCTCACCAAGGCCTTCACTGCAAACCGTGAGCAGGGTACCTAGCTAACTTGTGCCCAGGCTCTGGATCCATAACGCTGAAATAATAAATGAGTATTCTAATAAGCATAACATTTGCTGTAATTCATAAAGCTGAGCCTACTATACCTAAAAAAAAAAAGTGCCATGTTCTTTTCCCAAAATTCTATCTGTGTGTGTTTAAATACATATTCAGTGCTTACTATGTGTAGTGAGTTGAAATAAGTCCATATCATAATCCCTGGAAAGTTCAGTTTGACCTTCTTTGGAAAAGGGGTATTTATAGATATCATTAAGGATCTTGAAATAACATCATCCTAGATTTAGGATCAACCCTAAATCTAATGAGTGGTATTTTTACAGGAGGCAGGAGAGGGCGATTTGAGATATAGATTGATACCAGGTGAAGGCCATGTGAAGATTGAGGCAGGGGTAGAATGATACACGCACAAGGCAATGAGTAGCTGGAGCCACCAGAAGGTGGAAGATGCAAGGAAAGATTCTCCCCTAGAGGCTCCAGAGGGTGTGTCATACCATTTACACCTTGATTTTGGACTTCTGACCTCTGTAATTGTCAGATAATAAATTTCTGTTACATTAAGCTAACAAGTTTGTACTCATTTGTTTTGGAAGCCCTAGAAAACTAACATGTTATGTGTGTAGCTATGGGTTTGGGGAGTGGAAAGGTAAATTGAACACAGCTTCTACCATCCAGTAATTCCTAATCTAGTATTCCTAATCTATGATAGACAATACGATGGCAGATGCCAAAAGAGAGGTAGAGAGAGAATGGTTCTTGTATGAAGAGAGGGAAGATCAGACCGGGTTTCCTAGCAAAAAATAATGGTTAATGGAGATAAATATTTGGGCATGAAAATATATGAGAAGCACTTTCCAGATAGAAGGACAACAGGGAGACAGAAAAGAAATAAGAACCTGTGAAATCCCCTCTTTTTTGTTAGAGCAGTCTACCATCTGACATCCATTATACATTAGTTGCATCTACCATGCTTGCAGTAAAAGTTTCAATATCATGTTCTCATTTGAAAGTTCAAATGTTCTATGTACGCTCAAAAGACTCTAACAAGATCTAACTGTATGATTTCATATAAATCTCAGAAAGCAAATTCTTCTCCTCTTTCAACTATTAGTCACTATGGTATCCCATTAGGCAAAACAATACACACATATCTTGAAACCATATAGTAATGAAAATATAGTAAATAAGATATATGTACATGTCTGATGTTGCATATGTGTGTGTATGTGTGAGTGCATAATGATACCGGTCCAACACTCACTTTTGTACAATCTTTATTTTCACTTAATTCAAAATTTTGCATTTGCAATGGTGTCACAGCATATAACTTGATAAGTTAGCCTCAAGCAATTTACAGGTTCATTTTTATTATCATACCCATCCATCATATAAAATTAATAAACTAATCATCCTAAGAAAATTGAATTCTAAAAATTACTATTGCTGTGGTAACCAATAGGAAAGAGAAAGCATATTGCTTGGAGCTTTGTAAAACACAGGTGTCAGAATTAAAATAGAACTAGTCAGGAAAAGATCTAATATAATCATTGGTTGCATCAGTGCACAAAAAAGCCATTTTATGATTGCATACTTTATGAAGATGAGACTTAGATCAGAAAATTTACATGTGTTAATCTACTAGTCATTTCTATTGGTAGAGAAAAACATGAAGTTTATAGAAGAAGCATCACACACAGGCACACACAAATGGGTGATTCTAAATATCCTAAGTCAAGCAGCTAAACTTCTTACCTTCACTTTCTTCATCAGTAAATAATTAAACACACAGACATAGGAGATTATGCTGAGTGAAATAAGTTAAACAGAGAAAGTCAATTAGCATATGGTTTCACTTACTTGTGGAACATAAGGAATAGCATGAAGGACATCAGGAGAAGGAAGGAAGAATGAAGGGGGGGAATTAGAGAGGGAGATGAACCATGAGAGAATATAGACTCCAGGAATCAAACTGAGGGTTTTAGAGAGGAGGAGGTTGAGGGGATTGGTGACTCTGGTGATGGGTATTAAGGAGGGCACAGACTGCATGGAGCACTGGGTGTTATATGCAAACAATGAATCATGGAACACTACATCAAAAACTAATGATATACTGTGTGGTGACTAACATAACAAAAGAAACCACAAAAAAAAAAAAAAAAAAAAAAGGACATTGTGCCTCAAAGGCACACTTAGACAAAATGGTGAATTAATACTTCAATATCCATTAAGTTTTATCACATTTAAAATAAAAAAAATAAACACACACACACAGTTTCTCTGTTACCTTACAGAAATATTGTGAAAGAAAATGAGATTATATATGTACAAGTGCTTTCTGAACTATAACTCATGACTACATTGAATGATGAGAGATAAAAGAGTCCAATATGGGAATCCATTAAAAACATAACAATTTTAGGCATCCAAATTGGCAAAGAAGAAGTCGAACTCTCACTCTTTGCAGATGATATGATACTTTATGTGGAAAACCCAAAAGACTCCACTCCAAGACTGCTAGAACTCATACAGGAATTCAGTCAAGTCTCAGGATATAAAATTAATGCACAGAAATCAGTTGCATTCCTATACACGAACAGCAAAACAGAAGAAAGAGAAATTAAGGAGTCGATTCCATTTACAATTGC
>JAPYYJ010003578.1:0-11378 GCA_028533885.1 Nasua narica | reverse complement strand
CCTCCCTTGACCCCAGGACCCATATATACGACTATTTACTGAACATTTGTACCTGTAGCCTTCCAATTTCAATATATTCAAACGGAAGTTGTCGTCTCTACCACCTCGACATAGCTCTAATCCTGTATTATTATTTTTTGTTGATTTATGTATACTCACTAGCATCACTATGAATTCTTGAATTCATGATTCTTATCACTATTTTTAAAACTAAGCTTTTAGCATGCCTGGGTTGCTCAGTTGGTTAAGCGGTTGACTCTTGACTTTGGTTCAGGTCACGTCCCCAGGGTCATGAGATCAAACCCCTTGACAGGCTCTGCACTTGGTGGGGAGTCTGCTGTAGGATTCTCTCTCTCCTTTCTCTCTCTCTGCCCCCTCCCCCTGCTCTCTCTCTCTCAAATAAGTAAATAAATATATTTTTTTTAAATAAACATTTTATTGATGTGTAAGATCCATACAGAAAAATTCACAAACCCTGAGTGTTCATCTTGATGAATTATCACCACGTGAACACAGTCACATAATCATCCAAGTCTAGAAGTGAAACCCTCCTCAGTATCTCAAGGGCCCACCTTGTACACCTTCCCAACCACTAACTCCTGCCTAAAGATAACCAGTGTATCAATACCTAACATCATAAATTCATTTCATCTTTTTTTAAATTTTATAAAAATACAGTATATATTCTTTTGTGTCTGGCTTCTCTGGCTTAACATCCAGTTTGTGAGATTCACCGAAGGAATTGCTCTAGTGTGGCTCACTTGCTTTCATTCCTGTATAGTCCTCCATGGTGTAAATATGCCATAATTAATTTGTCCATTCCACAATGGATGGACATTTGGGCTGTTACTAGATTGAAAATATCATGGATAATGCTACTTTGAAGATTCTAGAACATACCTTTTCACACATATACCTCTTAAAGCTTCTCTCCTAGAGTCTGCCATTTCAGTGCTCTAATTAATAAACATCAAATGCATGAATCACATTAATACGTTAGCAAAGTCAAAATTCAGAAAGCTGTTAATGTGTTGCAATAACAGGCCAAAACTAATGAAGTTAAATGTAACAGGGATAAATGTACAGTTTTACATTTAGCTTTAATGAATGCATCATCACACAGATTACCAGTTAACATTGAAAAGAGATCTAAATACCCAATAATATGGAAATGGTTAAGTAAGTTATTTTTTATCTTCTCAACAGAATACTAAATAAATATCATCCTCAAATGAAAATGCTGAAGGTTTTTCAAGCACCAGAAAATTATTTCTGATACACAAAAAGCATAAATGTGCATGTATATTATGATTACCATTTAGAATAATTATACATATATGTGAGCAAACCTTGGAAAAAATGTTTAAAGGCTAGCATGGTAAGATTAGAGATTAAATTTATTTTCAAAGTTACTTTTGATATTTTTATGATGTTAATTTGGTGAAAATTAAGAACAGATATTTTAAAAATTATTAGGTGTGTCCGGGAGGGGGCAGGGAAACAGAGACATGAAAATGAGGTACATCACTTTCTTTAGCCCATTTGGGGATAAAAATGCACCTGTCTTATAGGTCATTATGAAGGTTAAAAATGGTAAGAGCCCAATGAATCATGGAGAATCCTCTACTTGCAGGCCCTGGGGAGGCTATGAAGGACAATCTGATGTGGGAGGAGTCCGTAGACTGAGCATCATGGGGAAGATGTGAGGAGCACGCCTATGATAGGAACTTTTCCTTTCCTAGTGAAAGCTAAACCAACCAGCCATCAAACCCCCTTCATAGCACGAAAGTTGTGGGGAGGATGCTGAGGATGCGAAAGGGCAGCCTCACCAGAGTGTGGAAGGTGCTAGCTCAAGACAGAAATGATCGCAGTTCCCATTGGACCAGTCATGGCAGCTGGGAAGCAGATCAGTTGCTCAGGGACAGTAAACAAGGGACATGCTAGAAACAGTGTGTGTCCTGTCGGCAGAAGCTCTGATGACCAGCACTCTCCATGCAATTGCTTGAGTGTCCCTTCCACCAAATGTAAATTTGTGGAGCAAGGACATCCACTTTCCAGATGGAGGCTCTAGGAGACTGTTAGCCTTGATAATTTATAACCTATGGATTTAATGTTTGCTACATGTGCGTTTTCTCTACAATTAAACCCTTTTCTCTAGTTACAGCAATAGAATGTGTAATGGTTGGGGAAGACACCACTAGCTCCATTTAGATGCAAGTCTCACCAGTGTTTGCTCTAGGATGGTGATCATCCTCAAACTGGCGGCCTCTCTTAGAGATCGCTGTGACTTTGGACTTGAACCGTGCTACTCCTGATTCTGCTGTGTTAATTTCTGTCTCTGTCCAATACGTCTGCAGGATACTTACTCGTGTGTGTGTGTATAATATAACAAACACACAGAAAGCTTTAAAAATAAAGACAGGATTTAACAATATGTAAAACAAATCCTTGTAGAACCTACTCATGAAAAGACATAGAGCATTACTGACACCCTAAAAACCTTTCCTGATTGTTACTCCTCACTCCCCTCAGGGCTAAATACCCCCTTGATTTTTGTAATCTTTCCTTCTTTACTTTTCCTTGTAGTTTTACTACTAAAAGTTATTTAATTTTTCCTTTAAAATGTTTATATATACTCCACCATACAGTGTCTTGTATTGTTTGGATCTTTTCTCTCAACTTTGTCTTTAAGATTCGTCTTCTATATGTCATATAGAGGTACTTTTCCCCAACCCCCTAACTCTCATGGTGTAGTATTTCATAATATGAATATAACACAATTTCTTGTTTACTCCACTCTTTTTGTTTGTTTGTTTACTCCACTCTTCATAGACATTTAGATTCTTTCCAGTTCGGAACTATTATTCAATACTGCTATGAACATTCATAAATATGTATACTGGTGTATATAAGCATATGTTTTATGGGGACGTATAACTTGCTGGGTCATAAATTATGCACATCTTCTATTTTGCTAGATGATGTCAATCTGCTTTCCATAGTGATATGCCAATTTGAGGTTTGTCGCTCTCTCTTTTGGTGGTACACTTGAGTGAATGGGAGTTCCTAGCACAGTTAACTTTTTCAAACTTTTTTTTGTTGTCGTAATTGCAAATGCTTTGGTACCATGTGTAAGAAATCATTCCTGATCCAGAAATCATAAAGATGTTCTCTAATATTATCTGTTAGCTTTATACTTTTTGTTTTTCCCATTTAATCTACGATCCAGCTGGAAATGATTTCTGTGTATACTTTTATTTTTTATTTTATTTTTTATTATTTTTTTTTCTCTGTATACTTTTAAAAGGATTTCAAAAGGATTCTTCCATCTTTTGGTGAAACCGAGCTTCTGCACAGTTCTACATACTACATACTCCAAATCTGAGGCTAAGCAAGATGTCAAGTCTACCAAATACCTAGACAGTAAAGTCATCTACCAGGTCTTTAAAACTCTAGAAAGAATGTATACATATAATGCAATTCATACATGCAACATACACATGTATCCGAAAAATAACAGTGATAAACGTCTACCAAGAATAGAAAAAGGTATCCCCCCTGGCAAGGAGACAGAGACATGATGGTGAAGGTGACTATGTTTTGAGGGAATACAAAAGACAAATATAAAGGACTGGTTATTGACAAAAGTCAGTGTCTAGGGGGCGCCTGGATGGCTCACTTGGTTAACCATCCTACCCGTGATTTCAGCTTAGATGGGGATCTCATGGGTCCTGAGACTGAGCCCCATGGCAGGTTCTGCGCTCGGTTCGGAGTCTGCTTGAGATTCTCTCTCTCTAGCTCCCTCTGCCCCTCCCCCACACATGTGTGTGTGCGAATGTGCGCGCGCTCGCACACTCTCTCTCTCTCGCTCTCTTTTAAATAAATAAATAAATCTTTAAAAAAGTCAGTGTCTAATAGTTGGTCTAATAATTATTGATGTAAGTCAGGCATCATGCATGGCTATTGTTTCTTCTGTCCAGAACAAAAGCCCTCTTCTAAAAGCCTCATTAGAATGTATGCTTCCTGAGATCAGGGTCGTGTTGGTCTTGTTCCACACTCTGTATTCCCCACATTTGTACAATGCCTCGCACAGCAGAAACACTCAGTAGTCTCTCTTGAATGAATGCAATGCTCTTTCTGATATCATGGATCCAAATGGGAGCTATGATCTTTTCACAGACCACCTACATCGCCTTCATGACAACTCTTGTCGCATGTTTACTATGCGCCAGGCAAGATGCTAACTGATTGGCTTTTCTCATTCCATTTATTCCTTGAAATCCCCTGATGGGGCAAGAACTACCATTGCCCCCATTTTATAGATGGAGAAACCGCAGACACAGAGCAGTTCGATAAGTGGCATAAGGCAGAACTGTAAGGTAGGCTTGTAAGAGCAGGAGTTGGAATTTGAAGCCATCAGACCACGGAGTTTATGCTTTTGATCTCTCCGTTAAATTGCCAACGTGATTGATTCAAGCATGACCTCCTAACACTCCCTGCTGAACCAGGAATGGTTGTTGATTGCGTACCTTGCAGCAGGTGCCACATAAAATTCTTGACGTGTTTTATCTCATTTAATTATCACATCAAGCCTAAAAAATGGATGCCCTTATTGTCCTCATTTTACAGATAAAGAAACTGAGGTAAAGAGCTGAAATAACTCGCCTGAAATAACTTCGTACAGCTAGAAGGCAAGGGAGTCAGTATTTGGACCTCTCGCCCACCATGCTATCTGCCTCTAAGATCCTCTGGTCCTTATCGCAGAAAGGAATGCCTCAACGCGTAATGCCCGGTCAGAGCCCTTCTCTGGGACTTATGAACATTTCCCAAGCAGAGGCTCTTCCTTTCTGGAAGGGGAAGATGTGAGGCTTCATGGTCCATAGGACGTGAGGCTTCATGGTCGTAAGCCCCATGGGATGGCGGATCCCCCCCGCAGTAGAAGAAAGTAAGCTGACTCACAGGAAAGCACACACGAGAGAAAGAGGGAGAATCCTGCTGGCTCGTTCACGTACTCTTCTGCTCTTCCTTTTGTGATGAGAGCTTTCCAGTAAATTACTCCCTTTGCTCCTTTTTGTTCTGCCTAAGCCAGTCCCATCTGGGTTCTTGTCACTAGCAATCAGAAGAGTCTTAGCTAAGATAGAAGGCCGTGGTGCTCTTCCAAATGTGCTAACGTCTATGAAAAAGCATCAAATGGAGTTTAACACAAACTCCATTTCCCGGCTTTCCATTCGATGTTTGAATGAGGATGATGACTTTTATGAAAGGGCCCCCTCTGAGTTTACAAATGAACAATAAATCTGATCTTGTTTTGTCCAATGCTGCAAAATCTTTCCAGTGAAGGGGATGGCCTGATATATGGTCTTCTAAACTATGTATTTTTTTCTGTCTGCTAATCCAATATGTAAAAATGCAGACTCTTTGCGACGGATGGCTCCTCTGGGCAAAATGGTCCTAAGTCCCGGACTCCCACAAACAGATATGATTGTTCTATTTCTTCAAGGGGTTCGAGACTATTCATTCTGTCTAGTGATCTGAGTCTGTCTTATCTACAAATGGAAGAGTTCAAACTGCAAAGGATCTTTTGGGTCTTTGGGATCCTTTTCCACCTTTGAGTTTGGTGACCGAAACGGAGTCTGACAGTAGCCCAGGAGGGATTGGCCATTTGCTTCATCGGTTCTGGTGTTGGCTTGGGTGAGATGACACCTGTCATTTCGTACTGTGAAGATGTCTCTTTCTTAGCTCACCTCTTTGACATCTGGTGTTGCATTTCCCCAAGGGTTTTCTGCAGGATGGAACGCTAGCCCTTGGGATGTTCCTTAATCAAGGACTCAATGATCAAAAACTCCAAGTTCTCTGCCCCCTGGGGGATTCCCAGTGGACAGCAGCAACTTAAAGGTCCTGGGGAATTTTGTAGTAAAGAAACCTGTGTAACTTACTTCACTCTCCCTAAGATTTAAATGCACCTTGACGTCACATGTAGCAACTGTTGGTTTAACTAACATCTTCCCTCTAGGTCTATATGAAACAGTAGACATCAGGCCTGTCTTGGTGTGAGTGTATTTGACATGTAAAAATTTTATCTTTAACAATCCCACTTCTTGGCAGTAGCTTTTTGTGAACTGAAAGGTGATTGTTTGGAGATTATGATTTGATTTGATTAGGAGCTCCCAATATTGTTACTCCTTGCCCTGAACCCTAAATGGCTATAAAGAAGTCCCTTCGGTTGACCAGAAGAGGGAAGCAGAGGACCTGGGATGGCATCTCAGGCCCCTGTGGTGACTTGGGAACAAGCACCCAACATAAGGCAGCTATGATCTAGAAGCTTGCCTTGAGAGCATCATCTCCCAAGCAGAATGACCCATTCGCATTTCGACCACATCACCTGCAGAACGTCAGGTCCCATTATTGGAGGCCATCATCTCAAGCCAGTATGAATTTCCCAGAGCTCCCACAGGAAACAGGTTGGGGAGCTCCTGGAGACCCATCAGGAAAAGACTGAAGGAGACTACAGGGAACAGTGAGGCCTGGCCAGCAAAGAGGCAGACCTGGGATCAGAACAACAATTCTCAAGAGCAGGGCCTCCTTGCAGTTGTGTGTCTGCACCCTCTGGTCCCTATGAGCAGGTACTGCTCTGCTGGCCCCAGAGCCCAGCCGTCACCCGCCACGGCATTAACCACAAAAGGTCACAAAACGGCATATCTATTATCACTTATGTTGCTTGTTTCAGGTGCCATGGTATTCCTTTGGGGGCAGTACTGGGGTCGGGCCCAAGGTTCCAAACCCCAGATCCATTCTTCCCAGAGTTATGTGCCCTCGCCCATGGGGTCCACAAGAGAGACACGCTCAGAGGACAGGCCGGGAAAACACGTGCATTTTATCATGGTATTTTGGCCTCAAACACCATGGTGGGCCATTGAGAAGCTGAGGGTAACCGCTGAAGGATTCTTTTTGCCTAACCTAGAGGTGAAATTCTACGTTAAAAGTAGACCAAATGACCTCCTCAGGATCTTTTCCCCTAAGTTTATACTATACTCTTTCACATATACCTTTCTCCAACTTCTATACTTCAACTTTCTGATGGCAAAAAAAAGATGAGTCTGAGGAAAGCACGTCAAGGAAAAGAGAAAGAAATGAGTTTCTTCCAAAGATCTGGAATACAGAGGGCATAAGTTACTGACTACAACCCTTCTTAGCACACCAAAGGTACGAATGAGAAATTCCCAAGACGTACATTCAAGAGAATGATGTGGCCAATAAAATACTTGTGAACTTGACTCATCCTCATTACCCTTTTTATCACTCTCTGCCTTGGATGTGTAGGTGGGAATTAATGGAGGGCGAGTGAAGGAAGGAAAATGGAGTGGGAAACACAGAGGAAGCCCTTTTCTTCTCCTCCTTTCTCCTCCCACTCGCCTCCTCTTCTCCTTCTTTCTACCCTATTCCCACTCGTCAGAGTCCCTAATTATAAACTTGAGGATCATTGTGTTGAAATGTCAACACCCATGCTGTGTGCTCTTGTATTTTCTGCTTCTCGTTTCTTGGTGGTTCCGTAAGAATGAGAATTACTTGATGCGTGGTGTTACTTGATGATGGGACCTCTTTTCTTCCCCCCACCTAGAGAACCCAGGAATATATGAGCCCTGCCCTTTCAGTGTCCCTTCATGCTATTAGTTTCACAAGGGACTTCCGTGCAAGGCAAGGAACAGTAGCAGATACGAATCAATAGCTAGGCCGGCACCTGATAATCATCAGTGCAGGGTTTTCTGGTAAAAGCTTGGGTACATGGCTTCAGCTTTGATGTCTGTGTGGGATCTTTCACTTCTCATCAGTTTGAAATCCTAGGCATGTTGGTAGATAGAGAAATCCAGGCCCTACAAGGAGAACTAAATTCACTTACCCTTCTAGCACTGTGTGGAGGAAGAGATAAAGGGTCTATGTCTATCCCAGGAAGAGAGGAAGCAGAAAGTGTAAGAACAGGGCATGGAGACTGACATTTCAACACAGTGGTCTTTGCTAATAATTGGGGGCCAGTCCAAACCTTGGACTGTGACCAGTCAGCATAAAGATTCTCTTCCCTCAAGTTGGGGAGACCGGAGAACCCTACAGGAGGTGTGAACAGAGGCAGAATCTCTTTCATCTATGGAAAGGAAATTTCCCATACAGTTTTAAGATCTGAAAAGAAGTCATTATAGATTTTCGAATCCTAAGAAGGAAACCAACATCTATTGAATATCTATTGTGCTTCACATTGTGCAAAGAAGATTCCTCAGAGTATCTGTCAGCTTTCTTTATGTGCAAGTAACAGAAAACAATGCTTACCTATTTCAGCAGAAGAGGAATTTATTTAAAGGATTTTGGATAATTCGTGGAATTGCTAGTCAGACTGGGCAAGCAGACTCAGACACTCAGTAGTCAAAATAAATTCCAAAATTCAAATTATCTCATTTTTGGCTAGGGGAGGACTATTCAAATTAGTGCCTGAGGCCTTTGAAATGATAACTTCGATAACTTCTTTGCTACCTGGGATGACAAGATATTTTATGCCTAGCTCGTACATTTCCCTTGTCAAGCCCGGAATCTGACATTCTTGAAAGAGTTCTAGTTTGTTTTCATAGGAAATGGTATTTAGAGACTATAATCTGGGCACTAGTGGCCTCATTGCTAGTGGGTTGGTCTTTTTTCTAGCCTTTTCAGCAGATAGATATGGAATACATATTTATGCAACACTGATATTGTATTGTACATAATATATCATATGCTATATTGAAAAATATTAATTATAAATTATGAATATAAAATACAACATGAGCTCATACTGATAGTTTCATTCAAATTTAGGACCACAGAGTTTTTATTTAGCCTTATTCATCTTGCATCCATGTGTCCTTTCTCCCATATCATAAATTTCAGTTCTCAGTGATACCTGTTATGGACTGAGTTGTGTCTCTTCCAAATTTATATGTTGAAACTATAACCTCAATGTGATGTATTTGGAGATAAGATCTTTAGGGATGTAACTAAAGTTAAATGAGTTCCCAAGAGTGGCACCTTAATCTGATAGGACTGGTGTCCTCATAAGAAGAGTAGGAGACAGAAGATTCTCTTTCTCTCTCCCTACCTCTCTCCCTTTCTTCATGTGCAAAGAGGAAAGGCCACGTGGAAACACAGAAGGATGGCCGCTGTCTCCAAGCCAAGAAGAGATCTCACCAGAGACCTAATGGCACCTTGGTTTTGGACTTCTTAGGAAAATAAATTTCTGTTGTTAAGCCACCCAGGCTATGGTAATTTGTTACGGCAGCCCTAGGAGACTCATACAGTAGCACAGTAACTCATTTGCTTTATCTCACAATATACCCACAATAATATCATTGCTATCACTACTAATATGATTATTGTAAATAGTTTAAGAATTCTTTATGTAATTTTTTGTCCTTAGTGACTAGTCAAGTCACTTTGACTAGTTTCTTTCCACGTGGTTATGCCACTATATTTATTTGTTTGTTTGTTTGTTTATAAAGCTTTTATTTATTTACTTAAGAGAGAGAACAGGAGGGAGCAACAGAGGGAGAGGGAGAAGCAGGCTCCCGCTGAGCAGCGAGCCTGATATGGGGCTTGATCCCAGAACCCTGAGACCATGATCTGAGCTGAAGGCAGACACTTGACCAACTGAGCCACCCAGGCACCGTGGTTATGCCACCATTTACATACAAGTTAGAATTGTTTCCTTTTCCTTTTCACTTTTTAGGGATTGCTTTTTAAATTTTTAAATTTGTTTCATAATTATGTAAAATATTACATGATTCTAAAGTCGAATCTGCAAAGCATGTTTTATTTATAGAATTCTATCATTAACTTCCATATGCCCAGTTACAACTCTGTTATTTCAGAAGATTTAGAATATGTTTAGGTGGACATATAGCAAACTCTGTCACACCAATAATTTGTATTTTCTCTGCACTTTTAATTTTTCCTCTTTTTCTTTTGTGTTTTATAATCTAGAAAAATGTTTAGCTGTAGACATCTATTTTTCATCACATTGAAGACTTAGCATGCTTCTTGAATCTAAGATTTATGTTTTTATCAATTCTGAAAATTTCACAATAATTTTCTCTTCAAAAATTTCTCTGTCATTTTCTTAATCTTTCCTTTTGGAACTAATTTGCTCCTTCTCAGTATATCTTTCCTGATTCTTAACTTCTTTTTTATATTTTCTATTCCTTTATCACTTTGTGTTACATTCTGGTTCATTTCCCCAGATTTCCCTTATTTCTTTAGTTGTGTTTAAATCTGTTATTTAGTTTTTTCCTCTGAATTTTAAGTCCCATTGCTAGGATTTCTCTTTTATAGAAGTTCCTGTAAAAATCTACCTCCTTTTATCTCTTAATCATTTAGAAATATGTATTTTATATAACTTCGGGTTGTATTTTTGCCTAAGATTTGCAGGACTGCTTATTCTACTATTTATTTAATCAACTTTCTTAAGTAGTGGATGACCTTATCACATAGAAATTTTTTTGGGGGGTCACACAGTAATTTTGTGTTGTATGCTGATCTTTAATGGGGGATATTTCCCCCCTTGGGCTTTCTTTGTGCTCTGGAGCAGAAGTTGGCATACTTTTTCTATAAAGAGACAGACAATGTATACAGTAGCCCCTTTATCCACAGAGTCTATGTTCCAAGACCCCCAGCTGATGCTTGAAACCATGGATAGTACTCAACCGTTTTTTCCTATACACACATACATACCTATGATAAAGTTTAACTTCCAAATTAAACACAGTAACGGATTAACAACAACAATAATAAAACAGAACAATTATAGCAAATACTGTAATAAAAGTTTTGTGGGTGTGGTCGCTCTCCTTCAAATATCTTATTGTACCGTACTCACCCTTCTTACGATGACATAGGATGATAAAATGCCAAGAGATAAAGAGAGGTGAAAGGCATAGACATTAGGCTGACATTGACCTTCTGAATATCTCAGAAGGATCATTTGCTTCCAGATGGTGATTAATCGTGGGTAACTGAAGCCATGGAAAACAAAACCGTGGATGGGAGGGAACTGTATTTTAGACTTTGTAGGTCACATACAGACATAAAGTCTCTATCTTTCCTTCTCCTCCTTCCCCTCCTCCTCTTCCTCCTTCTCCTTTTTCTTCTTTCCTTTGATAATATAAAAACCATTCTTAACAAGCCATCAGACAGAAACAGGATATGGGCAGTATTTGGCCCCTAGGCCCTGTGTGCCGACTTCCAAAATTGATGTTGGAAGAGTGTGCCTCCGTATGCTGAAGGTCCCAGGGATTTGCTAGCCCCAAACCAGTTTTATTAATTTCTTGACTTGGGGATACTTACACCTGCTGGGGAATATACAT
>JAPYYJ010003577.1:0-11380 GCA_028533885.1 Nasua narica | reverse complement strand
CTCCCTCCTGAAGCACTGTCTTGTCCAGAGTTTGTGGTCCTTCCTGGGACTGTGAATAGTTAGTAGTAGGGGTGTCGTGGGCCTTGGAAGAGTGATGGACAGGCTTCTCGCCCATGCTGCCCTTCCTCCAGGACACCTCCTAATCATGCCATGTTCAGCCATTTGCCTGCAGGTTGAAGGGGTAGGGGTAGGGGAGTGGGCATGACCTACCTAGATTTGTCAAACTGGGCCACGCTCTGTCCAAAACTAGCTACATCCTCTTGAAATACCATGGGCTCCTCCACATCCAAGTTGAATCCATGATAAGAAGCCAGGACTGGGGAATATGGAGAGGGAGGCAGAGATAGGAGGAACAGTCACAAAACCATCATCTCCTCTAGACACCTGACTTCTTGAAATCTTGATGCCCACCCCCAATCCAGCTCATGTTCCCAGGAGAAGGGTATTCTCTTTTTCTTTGTTTCCTGATTTGCCATCTATGTAGTTCCTTTCTCTCTCCCTCAGAAAGAATCAAGCCATAAAACAAAAAGTGACAATCCAGAAAAATGCCCCCTCAAGGACATTTCAAAGGATGTCCACAATCTGAAATTAAACCTATCACTTCCTGATCTCTTAGATCAGGCATCTCCCTGAAAGATAAAGTTACCACACAATTTTTTTCTAAACTAAGACTTGTGAGTGAAAGAGGCACCATTAATAATTACACCAGGGTCATTGAGACTGGCCCAGGCAGACCAGGGTATATGGTCACCCTTCTTAAAGCCTGTCCTGCTTCATCTTCTAATTATACAAAGACCATAAGGTCCAGATTAGGGAACAGCCTAAGAATTTTATGAGTATTTGTAATTTTATGTTTCCCATGTCCCCCTCTCTTGGTGGTAGGCTCTAAGAGGGCAAGGATTGCTACAGTCTTATGTGGTGCCTAGTACACTGCCTGACCCTTAAAGGATGACTACTTACTGTTTGTTGACTGGCCTTAAACTGCATAGCAAGTCACTGATACAACCAGGATTCCAGCCCACTCTCTGACCCTTGATGTTCTCCTCTCTGGTGACTATGCTCAAATCCTCAAAGGAAGACCCTCTACATTTCGAGGGCTTTTTCCAACACCCTTACTCCCAAGCGATATCTTTCTTCCCCATTTCTACTAGAATTCCCAGTCTCCGGATTGAGGAGTCAACTCCAGCCCACAAAGTAGGGAAATTCTAAGGAGGTAAAGCATCGGGTTGGGAAGTGACAGGCAGTGTCCAGATACCTGAACCCTAGGGTTTTAAGGAAGAGGCCAGAGGTTGAAGGTGCTACAACCCTACTATAGCCATATGCAAGGGAGCTTCACATCCTACATCTTCCTTTCAAAGAATGATTCTGTTTGTGAGTCTGAAAACAGGCTCTATGATCTGACAAGTGAGAGGGTGCCAAGGGTCTCAGACTCAAAGGCCTCAGAAGCCAGGCAGGTGACATCAGTAACTGAAGTGGGTAAGTGTCAGAACTTAGAAGTACATACAGTTTGTGGCCATTTTAAAGGAAGTAGCCATTACCAAGCTCCAGTGTTCAGAGCTTCAGACCTTCCCATTTCTCAAGAGAAGCTGACAGTCTGGACTCTTGTGTGGAATATGAATTTTAACTGACACACAAGTGATTCCAAATGACACATGGGTATGGTCCTGACACAGTTTTCAATTTCTGGACTATTCCCTTGGCAGCAGTGGGACAGCATACCTGAAATCAAGACTTGAAGGACATGAGGGACCAAAAAGCTGATATCCAACATTTCCCCTCCCCAGTGACTCCTATGGCCTTCACCTTGAGGCCCTGGGGCAGTGTCCTATCCCCCGTACGACACACCAAGATCCCCACAGGAGGAATTGTGGAGAGGGAGCTCATTCTCCACCCAAGCATAGCCTACGAGTCCAACCTCTCTCATCTTTGCTCAGGTTATGACCCTCCCCTGATTCCAGGCCATTCCTCCTTCCACACAAGACTCTGGAAACTAGGGCCCTCCCCTGTTCTCAGCTCCTCCAGAGAGTTGTATGAGCTAACTGGCAGTCCCTGCCTGCTCTATCAGATGGCACCCCCCAGGCTTCTTCCAGCCCTGAAGCCCTCCACTCACCACCCAGTAGGAGCATAATTCCAAAAGCCATCACAGAGCATGCACTGAAGGAGAAGTGAAGAGCTGAGCAGTAGAGCACTGAAGAGCTCTCAGTGCCCCGGGGGAGAGTTAAAACACTGACTCAGAGCCTTGAAGTGACAGAAGGAAGGGCACAGTCAGGAAGTTATTGGTTAATCACAGAACAGAGGCAGGGGCAGAAGGCCAAAGACACTCTTGAGGAAAATCCCCCATACTCTCCCACCACTACTACCTCTGTAAATCTGGCTTCCTTTTCCAAGGCCTGGCTTTCCCAGAAGACCACCTTTCTCTAGCCCTTGAGACCCAATTGGTACCCAGGGGACCTAGGACCCCTCTGGGGCCTCAGAAACCGGGTTGCATGTAAGTGGAAGGGGTGAAACAGATGGATACAGAGGCCCCACTGTATGAATATAAGCTTGGAGAGAGGCAGACCTCCACCTCAGATAGCAGTGTTGGATAGGGGTAGCATAAGTGAGGGTGTTGTTCAAAAAAGTAGACTGCATCAAGAGATAAAAGGAAAACCAAATGGGAAAATGGCCTTAGTAGTCTTTTTTTTAAGATTTTATTTATTTATTTGATAGAGAGATCACAAGTAGGCAGAGAGGCAGGTGGCAGGTGGGGGAGAAGAAGGCTCCCTGCTGAGCAGAGAGCCCGATGTGGGGCTCGATCCCAGGACCCTGAGATCATGATCCAAGCTGAAGGCAGAGGCTTTAACTCACTGAGCCACCTAGGTGCCCCTGGACTTAGTAGTCTTACAGTGGGCTGACTAGTCAGCAATAAAAGATAACAAACTACAGATATATGTAACAACATAGATGGATCTCAACTTTGTCATAAGTAAAAGAGGTCAGACACCAAGCTGCATAATGTTTGACTACTTTCATACAAATAGACAAAACTAATCTATGAGGATAGAAATAGAACAGTGATTGCCTCAGGTGAGGTGGGAAAGGAACTTCTAGCATTTGTTAAATTTAACTTTCAACCCTTGATATTTTAGTATTGAATAACAATATTTTAACATTTGTTAAGTGGGACAAGGGTAGACAATGGGTGGCTGTTATTTATTCTCTGTAATTTTCTGTGTGTTTTGAATATTCTACAATTAAGTGTATATGAATGTTTCTCAAAAACATGAAAAAAGGTACGAAGTATAAAAACCCAAGAGTAGACTTACAACGGTAGAATACATGACAAAATCCCTAACTATGGCATATTATTTTAAGTATATTTGTGAGTTATTTAAACACTTAAAATGCAGGTTACATGTCAAGTATAGACAATACAAAATAGTTTTCTAAACAAAAGTTTTAGCTCAGTTTTCTTGAGCTGATATTTAAGGAAGAGAAAAAATTAACTAGATACTGGGAAGGGCATTGATGTTGGGAATGGGGTTAAAGATTATGATTGCTGCATTTGAGGCTGACTTCCATACTTCCTGCTGAGAAAGTCAAGGTCAAGTTAAGTTCGTGATAAGGAGTCCTAGCAAACAGCACCCACGCATCAGTTCTGTGGACCTTTGATCTTCTCCGTGTTTAGAACCACAAAGTAAAACCATATTATAATTGACTTTCACTGATTTATTTCACTTAGCATAATCTCTTCCAGTCCCATCCATGTTGATGTAAAATTTGAGTATTCATTCTTTCTAGGACTGAGTAATATTCCATTGTGTATATGGAGCACTGGCTGTTACATGCAAACAATGAATTATGGAACACTACATCAAAAACTAATGGTGTACTGTATGTGCCTAACATAACATTAATTAATTAATTTAATTAATTTTTAATTTACTTTTTTAAATTTTAATTTCATTTTTTCAACGTTCCAAGATTCATTGTTCATGCACCACACCCAGTGTTCCATGCAATATCTGCCCTCCTCAATACCACCACCAGGCTCAGCCAGCCCCCAACCCCCTCCCCTCCAAAACCCTCAGTTTGTTTCTCAGAGTCCAGTCTCTCATGTTTTGTCTCCCCCTCCAATTTCCCCCAATTCCCCCTTCCTTTCCTTCTCCCAATGTCCTCCATGTTTTTCCTTAAATAGAGGGGGAGGAGGGGCAAGATGGCAGAGAAGTAGGAGACCCTCTTTCAACTGATCCCCTAAAGTGAGCTAAATATCTACCAGAACACTCTGAACACCCATGAAATCAGACTGAGATGTAAGATTATACACTTCTGGATATCTATGGGGGCAGAAGACAGCAGTGGAGAGATAAAGCAGAGTGGGAACACTTGGACTGATATCAGAGGATAAACAGAAGGAGGAGGGAGCTACCAGAAGCGACCCATTGGAAAGTAATACCCCAATATGAAAGTGCCCTGTGATTAGGGACCAGCATTAACTTGGAGTCTGGTTAAAAGCACTCAAAAAGAGCAAAAGATCTTAAGGGGCATCTGGTAGAATCAGGTGGTCACAGGCACGGGCCTAATCCCACAGCTCCAGGATGGTCACCGCCAGTGACCACCCATGCCAGAGAGAGCCTGGCAGGGCCTCCAGTCCATGGTCCCTGAGCCCACAGCTTTCCACTGCTTATACCACTGCTTGGGCTGGGTGCACTCCCGCCCGCGCCTGAGAAAGCCTAGTTTGACTGCCAGCTGGCTGTCTGTGGGCCTGCAGCTGTCCTGGAACTGCATAGCTTCAGGATCTGAGCACACCCAGCCCATGCCTGAGAGAACCCAGCGCAGTCTCCACTCTGTGAAAAAAACCACAGTGAATATCATTCTCAATAGGGAAAAGCTGACAGCCTTCCCTTTGAGATCGGGAACACAATAAGGATGACCACTCTCACCACTCTTGTTCAACATAGTACTAGAAATCCTAGCAATAGCAATCAGAAAATAAAAAGAAATGAAAGGTATTCAAATTGGCAAAGAAGAAGTCAAACTTTTTCTCTTTGCAGATGACATCATACCTTATATGGAAAACCCAAAAACTCCACCCCCAAACTACTAGAACTCATACAACAATTCAGTAATGTGGCAGGATACAAAATCAATGCACAGAAATCAGTTGCTTTCTTATACACTAGCAATGAAAATATAGAAAGGGAAATTGGAGAATCAATTCCATTTACTATAGCACCAAGAACCATAAGATACCTGGGAATAAAACTAACTGAAGAGTAAAGGATCTGTACTTGAGGAACTACAGAACACTCATGAAAGAAATTGAAGAAGACACAAAAAGATGGAAAATTATTCCATGCTCATGGAAGGGTTTTGGAAGGGAGGAGGGTGGAGGGATGGGTGAACCTGGTGCTGAGTATTAAGGAGGGCACGTATTGCATGGAGCACTGGGTGTGGTGCATAAACAATGAATCTTAGAACACTGAAAAAATAAAATAAATTTTTTTAAAGTAATAAATAAATAAATATGTTTAAAAGCTGCAATAAGGGCAAATTACAAAAAGATATTCAAATACTTATGAAAACCACATACTGCCATGAAAGTCTCTTTCTCCAAAGCCTGGTACTGAACGTTCCTCTAGCAGTTGCTGTAGATGATGTTCCTTAACTCTAGGTTATTTTCAGGGCACTTAATGGGGGTTCCACACTTAGTAGAACCACCAACACTTAGTAAAATTGTTAAAACTTTTCATATTGTTTTTACTTATTTGTTTGTTTGTTTGTTTGTTTTTTCAGTGTTCAAAGATTTATTGTTTATGCACCACACCTAGTGCTCCAGGCAATATGTGCCCCCCTCATTACCAACCACCAGGCTCACACAACCCCCACAACCATCCCCTCCAAAAACCCTCAGTTTGTTTCTCAGAGTCCACGGTCTCTAATGCTTCATCTTCCCTCTAATTTACCCTAATTCACTTTTCCTTTCCTTCTCCTAATATCCTCCATGTTATTCCTTATGCTCCACAAATGATACCATATGATAATTGACTTTCTCTGCTTGACTTACTTCATTCAGCATAATCTCCTCCAGTCCCGTCCATGTTGATACAAAAGTTGGGTATTCATCCTTTACGATGGAGGCATAATATTCCATTGTATATATGGACCATATCTTCTTTATCCATTTGTCTGTTGAAGGGAATCTTGGTTCTTTCTACAGTTTGGCAATTGTGGCCATTGCTGCTATGAACATTGGGGTACATGTAGCCCTTCTTTGCACTACATCAGTATATTTGGGGTAAATATCCAGTAGTGCAATTGCAGGATCATAGGGTAGCCCTATTTTTTCCCCAAATACTTTTATTTTATTTTTTCAGTGTTACAAGATTCTTTGTTCATGCACCACACCCAGTGCTCCATGCAATATCTGCCCTCCTCCATACCCACCACCAGTCTCGCCCAACACCCCTCGAACCCCCTCCCCTCCAAAACCCACAGTTTGTTGCTCAGAGTCCACAGTCTCTCAAGGTTCATCTCACCCTCCAATTTCCCCCAATTCACCCTTCCTTTCCTTCTCACAATGTTCTCCATGTTTTTCCTTATTCTTCACACCTAAGTGAGACCATATGATAATTGACACTCTCCGCTTGACTTATCTCACTCCGCATAATCTCTTCCAGTCCCGTCCATGTTGAGATGGCCTTATTTTTAATTTCTTCAGGAATCTCCACACAGTATTCCAAAGTGGCTGCACCAATTTGCATTCCCACCAAAAGTGAAGAGGGTTCCCCTTTGACCACATCCTCTCCAACATTTGTTGTTTACTGTCTTAGTGATTTTGGCCATTCTAACTGATGTAAGGTGGTATCTCAATGTGGTTTTAATTTTAATCTCCCTGATGGCTAATGATGATGAACATTTTTTCATGTGTCTGTTGGCCATTTGTATGTCTTCTTTGGAGAAGTGTCTGTTCATGTCTTCTGCCCATTTTTTAACGTGATTATCTGTTTTTTGAGTGTTGAGCTTGAGGCGTTTTTTTATAGATCTTGGATATCAGCCCTTTGTCTATAGTGTCATTTGCGAATATTTTCTCCCATTCTGTGGGTTGCCTGTTTGTTTTGTTGACTATTTCCTTCCCTGTGCAGAAGCTTTTTCTCTTGACGAAGTCCCAAAAGCTCATTTTCACTTTTGTTTCTTTTGCCTTTGAAGACATGTCCTGAAAGAAGTTGCTGTGGCTGATGTTAAAGAGGTTACTGTCTATGTTATCCCTCAGTGTGAGGCAAAAATCTATCATATTGTAGTTATAGTAAGAAATACATGCTTGGTCTTTGTCCTGTTTCTGGAGCAGAGCTCCTAAAATTCTTGGAATTCCCAAGTGATGAGAACAATAAATATTTCTTGTGTTACAAGATGACTTTTGGAGAGCACCTAAAAATTGGAACTGGTTGCCAATAGAGCCAATCATGTGATTACAGGGTTGGAAGTTTCAGTCCCATCCACCCCCAACTTCCTAGGAAGGGAGAGGAGATGGATATGGAGTCCAATCACTAATGGGCAATTATTTAATCAATCATGCCTATGTAATGAAGTCTTCAAAAAATCCAAAAAGACAGAGTTCTGGAAGTTTCCAGGTAGGTGAACCTGTGGACATTTTGGGAGAATGGCATGATTGGAGAAGGCATGAAATTCATGCTCTTTCCCCATACCTTTCCCTATGTATTTTTTCCATCTGGCTGTCCCTGAGTTATATCCTTTTATAATAAATCAGTAATAAGATAAGTGAAATGTTTTCCTGAGTTCTGTGAGCTGCTCAATCAAAGTAATCAAACCCAAGGAGGGGCGTTTTGACCTCCAATCTATAGTCACGGGGCCAAAGACAAAAATGTATATTATTGATATGATTTCAAATCCACTTTCTTATAATAAAAACGAAATTAAAACTGTTTTAGAAGTAAAGTTGTTTTGATATAAAAGTAAAAGAAAAAACAAAGGAGTTGTGTCAGGATGTCATTATCTCTCCTCACTGATAAGAGCTCAGTAACTCAGCCGCTAGGGTCACTGCTGGAGGCTTATCAGTAAAATTATATAAAGGCAACTATGAAATGGGGCTATTTAGACTATAAATACCAAGGGCTTGTGAGGACTGTGCAAGAGTGTTTAGTCTATGCAAGGATACAATTTACTGATGTAAATAACCTCCTGATCTTGAGAAAGTTAGGTTCTGCCATGGTAAAACCAGCAGTGGTCAAAGCCATGCAACAACACTACGAAGACCATCTTGCCTACCAACACAGGCACCATCATTCCTATCAACATCCTGTAGCAACAGGGAAATTTTCCCTCTGCAGTAGCAGTTAGACATCAGTTCTTGGTTGTCTAAACTGTCTCTGCTGACTATCAAATCTATAAAGATACATCTCAACTAAATTTGGGTTTTATCCCTTCTGTTTTCCCTTGCCTGGATCACTAGTGTGATTAATCCATCATTGGCTGAAGAATTTTTTTTCTTTATTGCCTTACTAAGAGACATTGTCCTGCATGCTATTGACTCGTGACATTCCCACAGTTAAATAAATTGCTGACAAAGACACACTCAGTCCCAGAGGGTAAATTTTCCCCAAAACAATTGGCATAGTTGGTACCCAACCTGAACTAATAATAAATAAAATTGGCCAGTGCTGTGGATTATATCATACTCCATGCCAAATTTGAAATACAGTTTGAAAACTTGTATTAAAGTTATAATTGGAGGATACTGTGAGAAGGAAGGGAAGGGTGAAGGGGGGGAAATCTGAGGGGGCGATGAACCATGAGAGACTGTGAACTCTGAGCAACAAACTGAGGGTTTTGGAGGGGAGGGGGAAGGGGGTTGGGCCAGCCTGGTAGTAGGTATTGAGGAGGGAAAATACTGCATGGAGCACTGGGTGTGGTGGATGAATAATAAATCTTGTAACCTGAAAAAATAAAATATGGTCCAATATGTCATTCAAAGCTCTTGTTTCTTTATTGATTTTCTGTTTAGATGATCTGCCTGTTACTGAGAGTGGCATGTTAAGATCTCCTACTAATAATGTATTCATATCAATATGATTCTTTATTTTGATTAACAGTTGGCTTGTGTAATTGGCTGGTCCTATATTGGGGGCATAAATGTTTAGAATTGTTAGATCTTCTTGGAGGATAGATCCTTTAAGAATTATGTAGTGTCCTTCTGTATCTCTGACTACAGTCTTTAGCTTAAAATCTAATAATTATCTGATATGAGAATTGCTACCCCAGCTTTCCTTTGAGGCCCATTGGCATGAAAGATGGTTCTCCATCCTTTCACTTTCAGTCTGGATGTATCTTTTGGTTCTAAATGTGTCTCTTATAGACAGCATATGGATGATTCCTGTCATTTTATCCATTCTGCAATCCTGTGCCATTTTATGGCAGCGTTTAGGTCATTGACGTTGAGAGTGATTATTGGAAGATAAGTGAAATCATGTTGCCTGTGAAGTCCTTGTTTCTATAGATGGCAAATTTCTGATTTAAGTCACTCACGAGTTATTTCTACTTTTATAGAACCCCCTTTAATATTTCCTTGAGTGCCGGGTTGGTGGTCACATACTCTTTTAATCTTTGCCAGTCTTGGAAGCTCTTTATCTCTCCATCGATTTTGAATGTCAGCCTTGCTCGATAACCTATTCTTGGCTGCACGTTCTTGTCATTTAGTGCCCTGAATATATCATGCCAGCCCTTTCTGGCTTGCCAGGTTTCTGTGGACAGGTCTGATGTTATTCTGATGGGTCCTCCTCCGTATATAAGGATTATTGACCCTGACCAGGTGTGGTTTATTCCTGGGATGCAATGGTGGTTCAGCATTCACAAATCAATCGGTGTGATAGAACAAATCAACAAGAGAAGAGAGAAAAACCACATGGTCCTCTGAGAGTGGATAATATAATATAATATATAATATATATAATATATTATATAAGTGTTATTTTATAACAAAATACAGCATCTGTTCCTGATTAAAACTCTTCAAAGCATAGGGATAGAAGGAACATTCCTCAACATCATAAAGTCTATCTATGAAAAGCCCACAGCAAATATCATTCTCAATGGGAAAATGCTGACAGCCTTCCCTTTGATATCAGGAACACGACAAGGATGCCCACACTCACCACTTTTGTCCAACATAGTACTAGAAGTCCTAGCAACAGCAATCAGACAACAAAAAGAAATAAAAGGTATTCGAATTCGCAATGAAGTAGTCAAACTCTCTCTCTTCACAGATGACATGACACTTTATATGGAAAACCCAAAACACTCCACCCCCAAACTACTAGAACTCATGCAGCAATTCAGTAATGTGTCTGGTTACAAAATCAGTGCACAGCAATCAGTTCCTTTCCTATACACTAACAATGAAAATATGGAAAGAGAAATTAGAGAATCGATTCCATTTACTGTAGCACCAAGAACCATAAGATACCTGGGAATAAACCTAGCCAAAGAGGTAAAGGATCTGTACTTGAGCAACTACAGAACACTCATGAAAGAAATTGAAGAAGGCACAAAAAGGTGGAAAAGCATTCCATGCTCATGGATCAGAAGAATAAGCATTGTTTAAATGTCTATCCTGCCCAGAGCTATCTATACTTTCAATGCCATCCTGATCAAAATTCCACCAGTTTTTTTCAAAGAGCTGGAACAAAGAATCCTAAAATTTGTAATGAACCAGAAAAGACCCCAAATTGCTAAGGAAATGTTGAAAAAGAAAAACAATGCTGGGGGCATCACATTGCCTGGTTTCAAGCTTTACTACAAGCTGTAATCACAAGACAGCATGGTACTGGCACAAAAACAGGCACATAGACCAGTGGAACAGAATAGAGAGCCCAGAGATGGACCCACAACTCCAAGGTCAAATCATCTTTGACAAAACAGGCAAAAATATCCAGTGGAAAAAAGACAATCTCTTCAATAAATGGTGCTGGGTAAACTGGACAGCTATATGTAGAGGAATGAAACTTGACCATTCTCTTACACCATACACAAAGATAAACTCAAAATGGATAAAAGACCTCAACGTGAGGCAGGAATCTATCAAAACCCTACAGAAGAACATAGGCAGTAACCTCTTCGACATCAGCCACAGCAACTTCATTCAGGACATGTCTCCAAAGGCAAAGGAAAATAAAGTGAAAATGGGAAAGGGGAGGGGGCAAGATGGCGGAGAAGTAAGAGATCCTGCAGCAACCGGTCCCCAAAAGTGAGCTGGAAATCTACCAGAACACGCTGAACACCCATGAAATCACCCTGAGGAGAAAGATTTCTAACCCCGGGATCTCTCCGAGAGCAGAAGACAGCAGTGGAGAGGTAAAAGCAAAGTGGGATCACTCGAGCTGATATC
>JAPYYJ010003576.1:0-11381 GCA_028533885.1 Nasua narica | reverse complement strand
GGACATGGATCAGTCCTGTCCCAGGTTCACATCCAAAGCCTGGCACTTACCAGCTGCACGTAAGGCCCTGGGCCACAGCTTCTTCACCTGTGAAACTGGGGGGAAGGGTGCACAGGGTTCCCCTGGGGGGTGTAGCAGGACCCCTCTCCTACGCCTGAGTCCTCTGCTGCCAGAAGTCTTCCTGGGGACAGAAAGTCCCTGGATGCAGAGTGTCATGCTGGATGGTCCCAGAGCTGGGACGGTTCCCCTTTCTAGGGTGAGCAAGAGTCAAACCAAA
Organism: Nasua narica; assembly: GCA_028533885.1. NCBI lineage: Eukaryota > Metazoa > Chordata > Mammalia > Carnivora > Procyonidae > Nasua > Nasua narica. The sequence continues at coordinate 11,104 of JAPYYJ010003576.1, read as the reverse complement.
GATCCTTACGTGGGCTCCCTAACAGTGGGCACCAAGTGCGGGGAGATTCCTGGGGAGGAAGGAACATCCAGGATGAGCATCTTTGCCCAGGTGCCGCCAGGAACGTGTTCTTGCTTTGGTTAGACTCCCTTGGGGGAGGAGGACGTGCTCTCTCCCCCACCCCCGGCCCCCAGCAAACATGGCTGCACCTGCCAGGACCTCTGTCCTCGGGCTGTGAACCAGGGCCCAACATGCCATAGGGCAGAGAGCCCGCAGCCCGCGGCCCCGCTCCGTGCCGGGGCTTCCTGACAGTTATTGGCAGGGCCTCTATCACCGGAGGCCGGGCTGGGGGAGGGGAAGTAGGAAGAAAAGCCAATTTTGTTTCCCAGGGAGAAACAAGATTGCCGCTGACAGCTGTCCGTAGGAAGGTGAAGGCTCGTGCCCGCGTAATCTAAACTCGAGCGGCCCGGGTCTCCCCTCAACCCAGAAATGAGCTTGTTAGAAGAGCCTGGATCCCAGCCGTTTCCCTTGACAGCTTCCTTCCCCTAATACACGCAGCAAATTGGCAACCTGTCCTCGGGCATTTGCATCCGGAGTCCCTGGAGGGAGATATCTCTATTATTCTGTTTTGGATAAAGGAGGCCGTTTGAGATGACAGGTAGCAGACGCCTCTTTAATAAAGCCCACAAGCAGCCACAGAGAGCCAGGCGGGGGAGAGAGGCTTGACAAATAGGTAGATTTGCAACCCGGGAGCATTAGCGGGGCCAGCCAGAGCGGGGAGCAAGGGAATGTCGGGGCTGAGAGCTAAATCACCCCTTGTTATTCTGATTTAACCATCTCGCGGCTGGAGCCCCTGCCCACACCCCTCCGAGAGACAAACTCAGGACGCGGACCCACCAGCGGCTTTCCGGCCCAGCGTGTGCAGGCTGCGACTTGCTTCTGTGAGCTCATCGCCTGCTGTGGTGGGGCACAGCTTCCGTACGGGTTCGCAGATCTTTTTAGAATGGTCCCTGCCCTTCCCTCATCTCTACTCCTGTCTCTACTGCTATTTTTTTTTTTTTTTTTGGCAACTACCTCCATTTTAAGAGAAATAAGCATTTACTCGGCATTACCCGTGTCTCACCCTAAGTGTCTTCCTAAGTGTCACAGAAGCTCATTGCCCTCCCCCCTCTTCCATTCAATTCTCTCTCTTCAGGCTCTAGCTTCTCCTCCATCCTTAATCCGAAAGAGCTGAGCCTAGGACTCTGGGTCTTGTCCAGCGATGTGCAGGCAAACACTTAACAGCCAGCTCTCTGAGAAAATAAATAAAAGCCTGATTTGGAGTGTTTGCCGATTTCTGTGGTGTAAATACTCACACTGGGGCTGACTCCAAGCTTCCTGGGTGGGATGTCACTGAAATCAGCTGCGAGGGAGAGCACATGGCCGGTGTGGGAGCCAGCCCCAGCGCCCTGCAGGTTCTGCTTCTCTTCCCCCGACCCCAGCCACAGCCCCCCACACACCGGGGTCTGCCCACGTGAACTAGACAGATCTGCACGGATACTACACCAAGAACTCTTCGCCGCTGATGGGTCCAATCCCGGAGACATCACTGGAGAATACCCACGTGACTTAGCTCTGCTGCCCCGGGGCTTCTGCCCCGGGAAATGGCAATCCCAGGTCATGGGGAAGCTGTGGGTTACCTGAGGCGACGTGTGGCACAGACCCTGGCCCCCAGTAAATGCTCGATAATGTTGATAGTTGTCCTCCCCGCCACCCACCCGACAAAGGCACCTCGGAGGTCACCTCTGAGGACACTTCCACTTTGTCACCCAAGGAGCTTGCCCCATTGCCAAGGGTGGCCCGAGCAGGACGGTGGGTTCCCCTTGTTCTCAAGAGCAAACAGACGCAGTTGCAGCAAAGCCCTAAGCAGAGCCATGAACTCCTGCCCCCCCAACACCCCTCTCCTCGTGACACCGATCTCCCCTCCTCCGTAGCCGCACACAGGCCTCCCCTGTGGAGTCTGCAAGTCTACCCACGCCGGGGTTCTCATCCACCTCGATTCTGATTCAACAAATCCAGGTGGCTGGCTGAGCGTCGGGATTATTTTTTAAATCTCTCCGGGTGATTGTAAGGCGCAGCCAAGACAGAGAGCCGTGGGATAACTGAGAAGGAGGCCAATTCGAAGTAGCAGCAAAGCGAGAGTGTGAGTGGTCTGCTCTCAAGGGTCCCAAGCAGGCTCTGGCCTCAGAATACGCTTCCTGATGCCCTGCGTCCCTGGCGTGACCCACAGAGACCATGCTGTGGAAGAAATCCCAGTGACCAGCGGGGCTCAGGACCGTGAGGGCCCCCGGCCCGTGGCGCTGTGTCTCCATGCAACCCCCATGCGCCTACTTCAAACACTCAGGCTCTGCCCTGCTCTGAGAACCAGGCAAGACTGTGCTCGTGCAGAGAGCATTCATGGGGGTCACGTGTTCAGAGCTGACGTGATTGTACACACTGGCCGAAGTCAGCATACACAGTGTTGGGGTGCATGGCCAAAACCCGAGGGGGCAGTCCCCTGCAAAAAATGGGGGTGGGACCACTGTTTGCCAGGCCATTTTCTACAGAACGCTATTTCGACGGGATATGTGCATTGGGACTGTGGGCAAGAGAGGCTCTGATGCATTTGACAGAAGCAAGACTAGACAAAGCTGCCTCAGTTTCCCTACTGCATGTCTTGGTGTAATCCCGTCCTTGAGGAATCTCCGAGAGCCAAGATAAGACGCAGTGCTTCCCGAACTTACTAGACCCCAGAACCTTTCTCCCACACAGCATCCGCCATGACCAGCGATCCATAAAACATGTTTGGCAAAGGCTGAAGAAGATCTCATGGCCGCTGGGCCCTGCCAGGACATCAGGTGGAAGGCAGACCTGCCTGCCCCCGTCCCCACCAAAGGATGGTCACCGAGAGGAGAACCTGCTCTGGAGGCAAGGGAATAAGATGCTAAGCCCAGGATCCACTCCAGATCCCACAAATAGGCTTCAACAGGCTTGGGCAAAGCATGGATTATGTAAATACGTATTTGGGGACTTTTTAAACACAGATTATTCACCCAATTAACTCTAATGGCCCCTCAGAGCTGAGAGAGACGATTGTGTAAACATGTGGGGCTGAACGTGGCCTCAGCCCCAAGATTTCCTCAAAAGACGGGGTTTACAAGTCCCCCATAAGAGTTCCCCCTGGGCCCCAACTTGGCAGATAAGTTCATTGCCCGAAAGGGAATTCTTGCCTAAAATATGAAAGGGTAAGAGTAAAAGGAAGGATCCGGCTCCCTTTAAGCAAGCAGGGAGCTCTCTGGGTACAGATTTTATATATTTTTTCATTTGCCATAAAACATACATTATATGACACAGAACATCTGGTAGCCTCTGGTGGTCTTGCTCTTTCTCGATGCGAGGAGAAACAGTAGATTTGTCTCCAGCAGCCGCTAACCTCCACGTATTCTGTTTCCCTCTGGATACAGCACAGCCAGGGGACAGGTAGACCCCCCCACCCCTCAGTGGGGCGGTGGGAGACCCACCCTCGCTGGCTCTGCTGAGCACCCCAGCCTCAGCACGGAGCTCACAGGAGAGGCTGGGCCTCCTCGCCGACACGGACAGCCTTGGAGACCAGGGGGACGCCTCCAGAGTTGAGTCTGCTAACTGACGAACGACTAGGGGCTAATTTTCCAACCTCAACCAGGAACAAGTCTTCTGGAATCCTCTTGGGCTCTAAGGGGCTGTAGGGGAGCCCTGGAGTCTGAGTTCAGCCCTGGAGTCTGGCGGGGAGATGAGTTGAGGGCTGGTCTTCCCCTGCCCCCCAGCCCACTCCCCATGCATCCGTACGTCATCCTCTCACAAGAGCCAAAAACCTGGAGGCGGCATCATTTTCCTTCCTTCCTCTCTCACCGCCCGCGTCCCACCCACCAGCACACTGGCCTACCTGACCTCCGGAACGTCTCCACGGCTGTAACCCCCACATCAGGCAGCCACGGCGTTCCCCGGCTCAACTGCCCTCCTCACTGTTCCAGCTTCCTCCCGGTCCTTCTCAGTCTTGTGTCTGTTTTGGGGATGCAAAGGTGACATGTCTGTCTCACATCCACAGAGAACCCTGACCACTACTCTTAGGATGAATACGTTAACACTGCTGTTGCCTGACTGGGTCCCACTTACCCCGTTGCTTCCCTCTGCCTAGAACTTTCTTCCTTCCTGTGTTTTCCACGTCATCTCCCAGCCACCAGAGCTCAGCGTGAGTGGCATTCCCTCCCAGAACTGAGTATGGACTCTCACAACCTTTGGCACCAGACACCCAAGCAAAAGACACTGGGCACGTTCCCAGTGCCCAGCGCTCGGCACACAGTAGGTGCTCAGGAAACAGTTTTTTGAATGAGAGGGCTTCACAGAGACAACCAGGGGACGGGGCATCCGCCGGCCTCGCACTAAGAATGGCAGCAGATGCAGGGGGAGAAGAAAGGGCAGGCACATCCTCCCTCACCTTAGCCCGCCCATCAGCCCTGTGAGGTCAACGCCGACGTGTACTGGAAACGGGCCCCGAGAAGTAACACGCAGAGCCGCGAGGGGAGGAAGGAAGGATTCGAGCCCACGTCTAGCTAACTCCAGATCCTATGCTCTTTCCGTTATAGGGTTCTGCCGGGGAGTGCAATCAGGAGGGCTGGGAATCTGTCATCCTGAGGCCAGAGGAGGCAAGGATGGCCCAAGCAGAGGGCTGAGCACGAGCAAACGCCTGGCGGTGGGCGGGAGGCAGCCAGCGCCTGTGGGAAAAAGAAGGGGTTCGGGGCGGCGGGAGGAAGTCCTGGAGAACACAGGGCCGGAGCAGCCTGCAGAGCCGGGGGATGGAGGCCACCACGTGCCAGCCTCGGGGGCCTGAGTGTTATCCGAGACGGCGGAGAGCAGAACGGAAACCTGTCCACTGTGCCGGGGACCGTCACCAGCTGCACTCAGGTGAGCCCAGCGTAGACCACGGAGAAGACTGGCCTCACATCACCAGGTCCAGCCCGGAATGGCCAGGCAGGCACATATACAAGAGGCAAGTGCAGTACACCTCTCTCTTTCTCTCAAAAGGGGCCCCCAGTTAGCAGTCAGAAGCCCTTGAGAATTCGAGGGAAAACATGTCCCACTCGTACTACAGTTTTCTGAGAGCTCCCTGGGCTGACTAGGACAAAGGTCTGGGCCCAAAGAGAGTGAGAAGAAACTACATCCCACTGCCTAATGCCAAACCCCTCAGCCCTCCTGGTCCAGGAAGCTTTCCAGGTGGAGGAGCAGTTAAGTTCTGATGCAGCCCCTCCTCTCACCCGCCAACCAAGGGTCCTCTCCCCCTGTACAGCACAGAAAGCACGGCCGGGTTCACAACACAGGGGCCCCAGGAGCTCTCCAGCCCCTCGTCCTCAGTATTTCCCTCTGGCACGTCCCACCATGGCTATCTCAGGTCACATCCTCCCACAGGGCGAATGAGCCCACCTTATCCCCCGGAATGGCTGCCAGTCCCTACCGCCCTCCCGGGCCTGAGAGTGTTTCAGTTGGTGTTTACGTGCAGGCTAACTCCAGACCCACCTGGCAACCCCCGTTTCCTGGGGGCCTACTACGCACCACACAGTGATGAGGAGATAAAGTGGCGTGAAATACGGGGAGCCTGGGTGGCTTAGTCGTTGAGTGTCTGCCTTCGGCTCGGGTCGTGATCCCGGTGTCCTGGGATCGAGCCCCGCATCGGGCTCCTTGCTCAGCGGGAGGCCTGCTTTCTCCCTCTGCCACTCCTCCTGCTTGTGTTCCCTCTCTCGCCATGTCTCTCTCTGTCAAATAAACTTAAAAAAAAAATGGTGTGAAATACAGGATCATTGCCTCATTCAATCACCAAGATTTCATCTCATTAAAAGTTATAATAATACAAGCTATAAGGGAAAGTTTGAGTATGTGGGAAAATGCCGTATGAGTGACACAGGAGAAGCTGTTGGCCTTCAAAAGAGGGAGAACAGCAGACCTTTGGATTGGGCCAGAAGAGGATTCAAGCTGAGCCCTCGAGATGAGCCAGAAGGGTGATGTGCAGAGGAAAGGGAGACGGCAGAACGGCTGGGCAGAAGGGCCCAGGCTGCAGCCCGGGAGACAGGACTCCCGAGAATAGGATGGGGAATTGCACCCACAGACCTTAACCAAGTGACTGTGTGAGGTGGCCCAGACAGTGCTTTGGGGACATGGCCGTCCCAAAGACAGCTCCACACACACGTGTGTGTATATGTGTGCGTGCATGAGGACACACACCTCACACACTGCACCGCTGGCCAGTGATGGCTCAAATCTGAGGCCAGGCCACGTCGCCCGTGGGAATCAGCCAGTGGGAATACTTGAAAGAGCTACCAGGAGGGCCCGATCTCCACAGCGATGCTTATCAAGTCCTACAAAACTCCCAAGGGGTCAGCCATGAAGCCCACTGAAACAGGGGGGCCTGGAGGAGGAGCTTCAGCACGCCATCCTCCCAACACTTCCTACGGCCGTTTGGCAAGGCCTGACCTCAGGGCTGTCCCAGAGTTGTAAATCACGCAGAGCGGGCTGGGGTTTTACCTGACATTTTCCTACCACTGTCCCTGGCAGCCAAGGGCTGTTTCAGCTGTGGTTCTTACTCAACGGGCCTCTTTCTGGGCTGTGGCTGTCAGAGTGCACCCAAGATCACCACTGCACGGGGAGCTTTGGGCAAGTTCCATCGCTTCTCTGGGCGTCAACTTCTTGATCTAAACATGGCGGGACTGGGCCGTGCGACCAATAAGGACCTGTAGGTCCTAGAGCTCTAAGACCTGAAAGAATCCTATAATTCCTCCACTCGGCACTGGGGCAAGAGTTGACCTGGGCGCCAGCCTGATCCGCTTATTTCTGCGCGGAGACCGCCAGCCAGCCCCGTCTGCAGCAGAATCTTACGTAACGGCTCTGAGACAGGGCACAGATAATCCCATCGCCATGCCAACACGCCAGCCCTCTCACGACGCTGCTTCGGGGATCCAAGGTCAGCGAGCTGAGCGTCAGTCCCGGATCCGACTGTCCTCTAACCACGCTGGGTTTGGGGCAAGCCTCTGCTCCGGCATCACGGCCTCCGGTGTCGGTGATGGGAAGTGGGGGCCAGTTACCTTCCCGCTGACATCCCCACAGCCCCATCTCCCATGTGGTGCGGGGAGTGTGGGACGGGGTCACGTGGGGCAGGTCGGAGCCGTGAGAAGGACCAGACTCAGGGCACACACTGCTGGGTTTGATTCCTGAGTGATCCCACTCACTGCCTTTCTGAACTTGTCGAGGTCACTTAGCCGGCAAGCCTTGCTGACCCTGGGAACATTAGGACTCTACCCCATACAGTGTCCGGAAACATTCAAGACAAACTACATCAAGTACCAGAAACATAGTAGGAACTCGATATTCGGTAATTATTATTCAAAGCACTTGGACAACCAGAACACAAGAAAACCAATGGACGAGGAAAAAAAATCTATAACCAAATGCAAATACCTATGGGAATTGAGTATATGATACAGTTAGCGTTTCTAGTCGGTGGCATTGAAATGGATTTTCTAATAAAGGGTGTCAAGACAATGGGAGTGCCGCTTTCTGTTGGGGGCAAGCGCAGGGGAAGGAGTAGTTAGACCTATACCTTTGTCCTTAAACTCTAAGAAATTCTGGATGGAGCATGGATTCAAATATAAACCGTAAAAACTTGCAAGTTCTAGAGGAAAACAAGGTGAATAGTTTTAAAATCCTGCAGGAGAAAGGGATGCTTTTTTCAGTGTGTCATTAAAAAGAAGAAGAAGAAGGAGGAGGAGGAAGAGGCCATAAACAATGCAAATTTAACAACATAAAAACCTAAAACTTCTGATTTAAAGTAAATTTGTGGTTAAATGAAAATCATCGCAAGACATAAAACAAAGCTACTTGTCAACAAACGTTTACGAAGGGCCTGCCGAGTACCACTTGCTACATTCCTAACATTCAAAGAGCTCTCACTATTCAGTTCTTTAAAATGAGCCCCCAGTAGAAAAATGAGCCGAGAATGTCAACAGGAAATATGTAAAACAAGAAATGAAAAGATGGCCCCTAAGAATCAAATCAATGCAAACAGATGCAATATGTTTTAATATGTTATAATATAAGTTTTCCACTATCATCATGGCAAAGAATAAAAACATTAACAAAACCCAGGTTGACTAGGGGGGTGGAGAAAGCACCCTCATGCTTCGTGAGTCCCCTCAGAGGGTGACAATTTGGCATTATGCATCAAAATGATACATGTGCACACATTTTGACCCTCCAAAGAGATCCATCTATAAAGACAGTCACCAAAGTTTGTTTATAATAAAGAAAAATTGGAAACAACCTAAATACGCATGAAGGGTAGACTTGCCAAGTCAGTTGTGATATTCAGAGAACACTCTTCCTGCCTAAACCAGCCAGAGAGGTGGGAAGCCCAAGGCTCCTTCATGAATGTCACAAGAGTGGCAGCACTATGCAATCTAGGAGGGGAGGGCATGTTTGAGCACGACCCTTGGAAAACAATGGAACGGCTCAACTTTGCCCACTGTGTGAGGGATGGGGTGATGGGGGGAGGCATCCACTGAGCCCTGGGGATCCAATCCAGAGAAGAGGCTGCAACGTCCATGCTCCGTGATGGAGGGCAGGAGGTTTGTAAATTACACGCTGGCCGCCTGCCCTCCGTAGGTGGGGAAGAGAGGTAGGTGGCTGTGCTATGGCTTTGCACCAACATCTCAGGAAGGAAGACCCCAGATTAATGGGTAGGCACCGAGGGCCCAGCATCTAGGTACAGATACAGTGACTCACGAGCCAGGCCAACCCCTGGGCAATGTCCTCAAGGCACAACCCATACCCTCCCCCAGACACATACAAAATCCACCTGCTAGATTAGCCTTCCCTGAGATCTATCTACAGGCCGCCTGGGTCCATGCTTTGGCTCAGAATCTACCACTGACAGGCAGATGGACTTGGGTCACCAGGCCTCAACACCGGGGCCCCCAGTGCAGGGAGAAGGCAGGGCAAGAAGGAACCCAGGACTTAGAAGAACATGGTGAGGGAGTTTGGAAACTCAGTTTGACTACCCAAGGAGTTCTCAGGCCTTCTATGAAAAAAGTCTCAGCACAGACAACTCAGCTCCAACAAAGGTTAAAATGGGACCCCAGGTAGAAAATACACGTGCCCACCCCAAGGAGGCAGTCACGCGGGCAAGAAGGCTTGGGGACTGAGGACCTGATGTGTGATAGCTCCGTGTGTTTCTCTGTGAGAGGGGAGAAGGAGGAGGCACAGTCGCAGAGTCCTGCCTTCCAGAAGCACACAGTCAGGTGGGGAAGGGGACCTTACAGAGGTGGGTCAGAGGAGGGAGTGCTCATGTTGGCCATCTAGAGGGTAGACTGGCTCCTGGGGCAGGGACTGCAGACGGTTCAGGAAGGTCTGAAGGTCTAATCTGGGAAAGAGGCAAAGTCAACTTCAGAATTCAGCAAAGAAACACCCGGAGGACGAGCCCAAGAAGAGGTCCCTGCGGGGGAGGCGGCTAAGTCCGCTCGCTCAGGTCAGAACAGGAGGAGTGAGGGGAGGGAGTGTGTGAGAGGTAGCAGGGGTGCCCGGGGAGCCACCAAGGACTTGAGGAGCTAATCACTTAGTGATTCTGCTTTGACCGGAAAAAGCCACGGCTGGAATACGGGAATACGGTGAATCCCTCGGGCCCGTGCCCCCGTGGCAGCCCGTGCACCCGCCAGCCTTCCTTCCCCAGGTCGGCAGCACCCAGTGACTTCAGGACCCCACGGGGCTGGGCACTCAGCAAGCAGGAGGAGAGGAAGTCGACACTCGCGGGGCCAGTGTCTGGGCCAGCCTCAAGCAGAGGAGGACGAGGATGAAGGTGCGTGGGGTCCCATCACGCAGAAAACCCTAGAAGTGGGCGATGGGAACCCTCTGAGGAGCTCTACACGGGCCTGGCCTGACTCTGGTCGAGTGAGGCCAGATGAGGAAGAGGAAGTGGAAGAGGTTTTACACAGAGGCCATCTGGGTGGAGGAGCGGTGGCGAGCCAGACCCAAGCAGGGGCCGAGGCCCCGGAGGGGAGACAAAGACTCAAGAAACACTTCAGCACCGAGATGGGTGGCACCACCCACCACTCAGGCTGGAAACCTGGACCTTTCTTGCCTCTTGCTCGTGCCCGGGGCCTAAATGGCCTCCAAGAGACGGCTGTCCGCGGGAGAGGCAGCAGACGTGGGAAGGGGGTGTGGACAAAGACCATCAGCTTGCGAGTGGCCCGGAGAGCGCCCACTACTGGTAGGACACGCGACGCCGCCCTTGGCCACCTGCCTCACACACCTCACAGCCTGGACCGTGCCGTCCTCCACACCACACACCCTGACGGAAGGCCACGCTCTTGATGACACAGCCCAGGAATGTGGCTGAGAGGACTGAAGGGAGGACGCCCAGCGGGCAGCTGGAGGTCGGCAGCGGGTGAGAGAAGGGCTATCAGCAAAGAAGGGCAGCGCCCAGAGCTCTCTGAGTGCCGACCTGCTGTCTCAGTGCTGTCCCCTTTCTCGGAGCTTTGTAGAGACCAACCCGGCCGAGCTCCTAAACACCCGAGAGGGAAGCCTTCTTATCATCCCCAGTTTACCGGCGAGGAAACCGCATTGTGGAGAGGTTGAGAAACTTGCCAAAGGTCCCACGGCTGGGAAGTTGTAGAACCAGCACTGGACGCAGGCAGAGTGGCCCCCACTTAATCACTCTGCTGTGGAAATCGGGCCAAGTACATGGGATCATGTGCAGAGAGAGAAAAGAAAAGGACCAAGGACAGAGCCCGAGGCACTAGCCATGAGCAAAGAGCAGCCAAAGGAGATGAGGCCACCAGGGAGGAGGGGTGAGGAGCGGGAGAAAGTCTGGAGCATTGACTCTCTGGGAGAGTGCTCGGTGAGTGGCTAAGTCAGTGAATTAGTTAGTAAGTGATGCAAGGAATGGGGGTGATGCAGACAGGATGGACAGCTGGAGGAAAGAGGGGGTGTGTGGCCAGTGGGGCCCCACTGAAAAGAGGCCAGGAGGGCCCCAGACTTGGGACACGACCTGGCCCTTCCCAGTCCACAGATGGGGTGCTCAGTCTGGAAA
>JAPYYJ010003575.1:0-11381 GCA_028533885.1 Nasua narica | reverse complement strand
TGTTCTGGTAGATTTCCAGCTCACTTTTGGGGACCGGTTGCTGCAGGATCTCTTACTTCTCCGCCATCTTGCCCCACTCCATCCTCCATAATGAATCCTTTGCTGTACTTTTAATTTCCGTGACTTATTTTTTTTGTAACTGGAAGTTTTATCTCTTAATCTCCTTTATGTATTTCTCCCATCCTCCCTTCTCTCTTCTGGCAACCACCAGATTATTCTCTGTATTTATGAGTCTGTCTTTTTTTTGTTGTTGTTTTTTAGATTGCACACGTAAGTGACATCCTATGGTATTTGTCTTTCTCTGTCTGACCGCTATCACTTAGCAAAATACTCTGTAGTTCCATCCATATTGTTGAAAATGGCAAGAGCTCAATCTTTTTTATGGCTCAATAATATTCCATTGTGTCTGTCTACCTATCTATCTATAGATATATATACCACTTCTTCCTTATCCATTCATCTATCTATGGACACTTAGGTTGTTTCCATATCTTGGCTATTGTAAATAAGGCTACAGTAAACATAGGGGTGCATATATTTTTTTGAATTAGTGTTTTCATTTTCTCTGGGTAAATACCCAGTAGTGGAATTACTGGATCATATGATATTTCTATTTATTACTTATTGAGGTTCCTCAAAAACAAACATAAAGCCCCCTCTTTTCCACAGTAGTCATACCAATTTACATTCGCACCAATGGTATGTGAGAAGTCCCTTTTCTTCTCATCTTCTCTAAAAGTTGTTATTTCTTTTTCTTTTTGAGTCAGCCATTTTGACTTGTATGAGGTGATATCTCATTGGGGTTTTGATTTGCATTTCTCTGATGATGAGTGATGTTGAGCATCTTTTCAAGTGCCTGTTGGCCATCTGTACATCTTCTTTGGAAAATGTCTATTCAGGTCCTCTTTGCATTTTTAATTAATAGTATTATTTGTATTTTTAGTGTTGTTGTGTAAGTTCTTTATATATTTTGGTTATTAACCCCTTATTGGATATCTTTTGCAGATACCCTCATCTATTCAGTAAGTTGCCTTTTTGTTTTGTTGATGTTTCCTTTGTTGTGCAAAAGCTTTTTATTTTGTATAGTCCCAGTAGTTTATTTTCTTTTATTTTTTTGCATGAGGAGATATATCCGTAAAGATGATGCTAAGGTCCATGTTGAAGAGATTAATGCCTGTGTTTTCTTTTAGGAGTTTTATGATTTCAAGTCCCACATTCAGATCTTTAATCCATTTTGAGTTTATTTTCGTGTAATGGTGTAAGTAAGTGGCCTAATTTAATCCTTTTACATGTTGCCGTCCAGTTTTCTCAGTGCCATTTATTGAAGATTGTCTTTTCCCTATTGTATATTCTTGGCTTCTTGGCCGTAGATTAATTGACTATGTAATTGTGGATTGATTTTGGGGCTCTCTCTTCTGTTCCATTGATCTATGTGTCTGGTACCATATTTATTGCTCTAGCTTTGTAGTTATTCTTGAAACTTGGGATTGTGATACCTCTAACTTTGTTCTTGTTTCTCAAGAATACTTCAGCTGTCTGGTTTTTTTTGTGGTTCCATTCAAATTTTAGGATTATTTGTTCTAATTTTGTGAAAAATAATGTTGGTATTTTGATAGGGATTGCCTTGAGTTTGTAGATGGCTTTGGGTAGTGTAAATATTTTATCAATATTGATTTTTCTAATATATGGTGTATTTTTCCATTTGTGTCATCTTCAATTTCTTGCACTGTCATCTTACAGTTTTCAGAGTACAGGTCTTTTACCTCCTTGGTTAAATTTACTCCTAGGTATTTTATTCTTTTTGGTACAATTGTAGATGAAATTGTTTTCTTAATTTCTTTTTCTCCTGCTTCATTATCAGTGTATAGAAATGGAACTGATTGCTGTATATTAGTTTTGTATCCTGCAACTTTGGTAACTTCATTTATTACCTCTAATAGTTTTTTGGTGGAGTCCTTAGGGTTTTTTATGTATAGTATCAGGTCATCTGGAAATAGTGACAATTTTACTTCTTCCTTACTGATTTAGATGCCTTTTGTTTTTCTTGTCTGATTTCTGTGGCTAGGAGTTGGAGTACCCTGTTGAATTAAAGTGGTGGGAGTGGACATCTTTGTTTTGTTCCTGATCTAGAGGAAAGGCTCTTAAGGGGCACCTGGGGGCTCAGTTGAGTGTCTGCCTTTGGCTCATGTCATGATTCCAGGATCCTGGGATCAAGCCCTGCTTTGGGTTCCCTACTCAGCGGGGGCCTGTTTCTCCCTCTACCTCTACCTGACACTCCTCCTGCTTATGCTCTTTCTCTGTCAAATAAATAAATAAATAAAATCTTTAAAAAAAAAAGGCTCATAGTTTTTCAACATCAAGTTTGATGTTGGCTGTGGCTTTGTCATATCTGGCTTTTATTATGTTTAATATGTTTCCACCCGCTTTGTTGAGAGGTTTTTTTTTTTTTACTAGAGTTTTTATCATGCACAGATATTTTGTCAGATGCTTTTTCTGTATATAGTGAGATGATCTTAATGTTTTTATCCTCCTTCCTCCTAATGTGATGTTTCACATTGATGGATTTGTGAATATTGAACCATCCTTGCTACCTGGAATAAATTCCATTGTGGTAAGTGAACTTTTCAGTGAATTGTTGAATTCAGTTTGCTAATATTTTGTTGAGCATTTTTGTGTCTATCTTTATCAGAGATAGGGGCCTGTAGTTTTTTTTGTAGTGTCTTTGGTTTTGGTATTAGGGTAATGCTGGCCTCAAAGAATAAAGTTGGAGATTTTCCTTCCTCTCCTATTTTTCTGGACTGTTTTGAAGGGAATAGTTGTTAACTCTTCCTTAAATCTTTGGAGAATTTTCTTATAAATCCATCTGATCCTGGACATTTTTTTTGTTGGGAGTTTTTTTTTTTTTTTTTTTTTTTCTTAGAGAGCGAGAGACTGAGAATGAGAGGGGAGAAAGTCAGAGGGAGAAGCAGACTTCCCGCAGAGCTGGGAGTCTGATATGGGACTCGATCCCGGGACTCCTGGATCATGACCTGAGCCGAAGGCAGTTGCTTAACCAACTGAGCCACCCAGGCGCCCTTGTTGGGAGTTTTTTGATTACTAGTTCAATTTTGTACAAGTAAATAGTGTATTCAAAATTTTTTATATCTTCCTGATTCAGTTTTGAAAGATTTTGTATTTCTAGGAATTTATCCCTTTTTTTCCCTGGGTTCTCCGATTTGTTGACATATGATTTTTCATAGTGTCTTAAAATTCTTGGTATCTGTGGTTGTTACTTCTCTCATTTCATTTTTCCTAAAGATTTATTTTTATTTTTAAGTAATCTCTACACTGAATGTGGGGCTCTAATTCATAACCCCGAGATGAAGAGTCAGGTGCTCTACCAACTGAGCCAGCCAGGTGGCCTTTTTCTATTTCATTTCTGATTTTATGTATTTGAGTTCTCTCTCTTTTTTTCATGATGAGTATGGCTAAAGATATATCAGTTTTGTTTTGTTTATTTGTTCAAAGAGCCAGCTCTTGGTTTCATTAATCTTTTTTATTATTATAATTGTTATTTTTTATTCTCTCTTTTTTTTTAAAGATTTTATTTATTTGACAGAGAGAGACAGCAAGAAAGGGAACACAAGGAGGGAGAGTGGGAGGGAGAGAAGCAGGCTCTTCACCTAGCAGGGAGCCTGATGTGGGGCTCGATCCCAGGACCCTGGGATCATGACCTGAGCTGAAGGCAGACACTTAACGACTGAGCCACCCAGGCGCCCCTTTAGTCTCTCTTTCATTCATTTCCTCTTTAATCTTTATTTACTTCTACAAACTTGGGCTTTGTTTTGTTTTTCTTCTTTTTTTTTTTTTTTTTAGTTTCTCTAGGTGGAAGGGGAGATTGTTTACTTGAGATTTTTGTTTCTTGAGATAGGCCTCTTAGAACTGCTTTTGTTACATCACAAAGGTTTTGTACCATTTTGTTTCCATTTTCTTTTGTCTTCATGTGTATTATAATTTCCTCCTTGATTTCTTTGTTGACTCATTGGTTGTTTAGTAGCATATTATTTAGTCTCCACATGTTTGTGTTGTTTTCTGGGTTTTTTTTTTGTTTTTTGATTTCTAGTTTTAGACTATTGTAGTTGGAAAAGATGCTTGATATGATTTCAGTCCTCTTAAATTTGTTGAGATTTGTGGCCAAATGTGATCTGTCCTGGAGAATGTTCCATGTGCACTTGAAATCAATGAGTATTCTCCTGCGTTGGGGTGGAGTATTCTGTATGTATCTATTAAGTCCATCTGGTCTAATCTATTGCTCAAAGCCACTATTTCTTTATTGATTTTTGTCCTGGATGATCTAGCCATTGATTTAAGTGAGGCTTTAAAGTCCCTTACTATTAATTTACTACTATCAGCTTCTCCCTTTATGTCTGTTCATATTTGCTTTATGTATGTAGATGTTCCAATGTTGGGTGCATAGATATTTACAGTTAAATTCTCTTATTGTACTATTTATCATTTTGTACTGTCCCTGTTTATCATATGGTCTTTGTTTTAAAGTCTATTTTGTCTGATACAAGTATTTCTACTGCAGCTTTTTTTCCCCCCACTTCCATTTGTGTGTGAAATAACTTTTTCTATCCCTTCCTTTCAGTCTTTGTGTCTTTAGGTCTGAAATGAGTTTCTTATAGGCAGCATGTAGATTGGTCTTGTTTTTTTTAATCCATTCACTTCCCCTGTGTCTTTTGATTAAAGTATTTAATAGTTTATTTACATTTAGAATATTGATTAGTATTATAGAACATTATTTCATATATTTAATGGCCATCTTGTTATTTCCTTTCTTTTTTTAAAGAAATATTCACTTTTTTAATTTTAAAAATGTTTATTTTTAAGTAATCTCTATATGCAGTGTGGTGCTTGACCTCACAATCCTGAGATCAAGAGTTGCATGCTCTCCTCACAGCCAGCCAGATGCCCCTGGTTATTATCTTTTTACAGTACCAGTTCAAATATTTTGCCTATTTTTTACCGAGTTTTTCTTTTTAAAAATTGTAGGGGTTCTTTATGTAGTCTAGATACAAGTTCTCTGTCACTTACATGTGTTGCAAATAACTTCTTCATTCAAATATCTTTTCCATTCTGTGGCTTGCCTTTTCATTCTTTTCAGATTTCTTTTGATGATAGAAGTTTTAACTGCAAAGTAGTCAAGTTTAATAAGCTCTTCCTTTATAGTTAGTCCTTTCTGAATCCTGTTAAAGTCTTTCCCAACTCTTTGATCATGAAGACATTCTTTTATATTATCTTCTAGAAATTTTATTATTTTACTTTGACATTTAGATTTCTAGCCCACCTGGAACTGACTTTTCTGTAATACAAAGCAGGGGGCAATTTTGTTTTAGTTTGATTCTTTATTAAATATATCTGATCATTTTTAAAAGTCTTTCTGCTTGCTCATTAAAAAAAATCTACTTTTATTTCTTTAAACATGTATAATTTTTTGACCATATATAGCATATTTTTAAATAGTTATGATATAGAGGTTAAGAATTTGACTTCAGTACTAGATTGCTTGTGTTAAAGTCTCTCTCTTAAGTTACTAATTCAACATTTACTTACTGAGCATCTGCTATATGTCATTCCCTCTTCTAGGTTCCAAATTTTATTCCCACCAAATAAAACAGACAGAAGTCCCTGCCTTCATGTGGTGGTGGTGGTGGGGACACAGATAATAATCAAAAGAATATAAATTATATTATAGGGTTATATGTGTGAATAAAATCAGAGAAGGGAGTAGAATGTTAAAGAGGATGACGTTTAAAATAGGGTGGTCAGGGAAGCCTTCACGGAGGAGGTGATAATTGGATAAAGACCTGAAGCAGTTTAGGGAGCAGATCTTGTGACCATCATGGGGAAAGGTTTTTTCAGAAAAAGGTAATAGCCAGTGAAAGCTGCTGAGGCAGGAGTGTATTTGAGAGCAAGTAGTAACAGCGAGTCAGTATGGTTAGAACAGAAGTGAGACAGTGACTTAAAGATAACAAAGTCAGAGAGGTAACAGGAGCCGTTGAAGGGTTTTGAGTATAGCACTGACATGATCTGACCACATTTAAGAACATTTTCTCTATTTTGTTTGTAATAGATTGCAGTGTGGGTGTGGAGATGGCAAGGGGAGAAATACAGCAGTTGGGAGCCTGATGCAGTAATTTAATGCTGCTATCTGGTTGGAGTAGAACAGAGGTAGCAAAGATAGCAAGAAGTAATTGGGGTCTGTGTATTTTTTAAAGATAGAGTTAGTAAGATTTGCTGACTGAGGTGTTGAGAGTGACAGAGGGATCAAGGATGGCTTCAAAAAAATCAAGAGTTTTGGGTATGAACTCCATGGAAAAGAGAGAGTTCCTATCAAGTAAGATGGGGAAAAGTATGTAAGGAAAAGGTCTATAAGAGGGATGAGGAGTTGAATTTTTGATGTTAAGTTCCCAGTGTCTGTAAGACATGTAAGTGTATATCCGATGAGTGAGCTGTTAGAGGAATCTCAAGTTTTAGGGGGAGTTTTTCGGTTTCTTCAGGTTCAGCTGAGAAAGTGTAGAGTGGTAAGCCAGCAGCTTTCCTTTTGGGTATTGTTACATCTTATTTCTCCTGCATTACACTGGTCACTTAGCCACTGACCTGCTTCTCTGGAGGCAAGGTTTGTTTACTGATTGGGCTGTTTCCCAAATAGTCACTTCTCCAGAGGTGGAAAGCCTCCCTTTGTAATCACTGCTTCTAAGCTTGTAATACCCCAGACAGAACCATTCCTATTTTTTTTTTTTTTTTTACAGATTTTTGGGTTGTGGCTCTCCTTTAGTCTAATTCAGTATGTTTTATTTTAGGGGTTCCTTAACATTTGTTGTTTGTTCTTGGTGTTCTCATTTGTTTTTCTAGTCTTGTTTGGCTTCAAAAAAATCTTTTCTATTATTTTCAAGGATGGGGAATAGAAATGGTGAGGTAGTATGTGTGCTTTGTCTGTAGTTTTGATCCAGTCTTCCTGTTTTTAATAAAAATAATGTCTACAGAAAGGTGACAAAATAAATAGTGATAAAAATAACATTCATATTTGCATAGTGACTGTTTTGGTTTATTTCTTTCACTTTTTTCCAAAACATTAAAATAAGTTTACCTATCATCAGTCTTATGTAGCAAGTATTTTCTTATGTAATTATAAGTGGCATAATTGGGATTTCACTTTTCAAGAAAATATTCTGGGGCCTGCTCTTTGATCTCTCTCATCTGGTGTCTGTACATTCACAGTATGTGTAACTATTTAATCATTAAGTCTGTTCCTTTGGCATGAGTAGAAGGCTGAGTAAGGACTTGTGGGCTCCCTTACATAGGGAAGGGACAGTCATCTCCCTGTGAGGATGAGAGTCAACGTTGTTATTTCTTTCTTCAAGTTATTTTATAGTCAATTTAAATTTTTTTTTCTCTTTCTCCTGTAGTTCACTTAGCAGCCATGGAAGGCCACCTTCACTGCTTTAAATTCCTACTCAGTAGAATGAACAGTACAACACAAGCTTTAAAAGCCTTCAATGATAATGGAGAAAATGTATTGGATCTGGCCCAGAGGTTCTTTAAGCAGAACATTTTGCAGTTTATCCAAGGAGCTGAGTATGAAGGAAGTGATCCAAAAGATCAGGAAAGTAAGTAATAAACCTGAAATGTTTTAGCATATAATAAGTAGAATAAGTCGAAAAAAAAAGAAGTTATAAGGCAGAAGTTACGTTTAAAAATGTTACTTATAGGGACACCTGGGTAGCTCAGTTGGTTGAGCAGCTGCCTTTGTCTCAGGTCATGATCCCGGCGTCTTGGGATTGAGTCCCGCATCGGGCTCCTTGCTCCGCAGGGAGCCTGCTCCTCTCTCTGCCTCTGCCTGCCTCTCTGCCTGCTTGTGTTCTCTCTCTGTTAAATAAATAAATGAAATCTTTAAAAAAAAAAGTTACTTATAATTGCCCACACATTCATTCAGTTTCTCTTATAATGAAATATTTTAGGCAGAAGTATATAGAAATTAATGTAATGATTACATTTTTTATGGCACTGATTTAAGGATAAAATGCTATACATTTAAAAGCTTCTCAGTTCTGTCTCTTTGATATCATTCTTTTTCTTCTCAGAGGTAACTATTGTTTTGGATTTATAATTCTATTCTATAGGTTTATCTATTTAGTGTTTATGTACTTACAAAAATATGTGTGTTTTTGGAGTAATAGACTAACATGTTCTAACCAAGAAATCCTAAAATTCAGCAGCATAAGGATTCATATGATGGCCCAGGTTAAAGAGTAAATCTGTCCTGTGTAGTCATTCAGTAACTGGCTTTCTTCCCAGCTAGCTCTCTCTGCTTGTAACGAATTTAGCAGGAGATGGGGAAGGGAGCAAGACTATAATATTAGGACCAGAGATTTTCAAGGTCTAATTTGTCCTCATCACTTTTGCCAATGTTCCATTGGCGAAAGTTGAGTCACATGGGCATACTAGCTGTGAGGAAGCCTGGAGGATTCAGTACCTAGCTGAGAAGACTCACCTCAGCTGAATCTCTCTTACTATTGAAGGAAGAGCATTTTAGTAGACAGCTAACAGTCTTTGAAACTTCTTTTAAAATCATATGAAAATGGTATTTAAACAATATGCATTCTTCTATTCCTTGCTTTTTTCCAGAAAATAGTATGTTTTTGAGACTAGACCAATGGAAGAATCCCAGTTTATTCTTTTTGTTTGTATAGTATTGAATTTTATGAAAACCATTATTTACCGTTATTTTCCAATTTGCTAATAGACTTTCACTATTACAGTCAGTGTGGTCATGGATATTCTTGTACGTGTCTGCATAAGTACGTGTACAAGAGATTCTTTAGAGAAGTATTTCACTACCTTTTAAACACATAGCCCACATAGTATTTGTATGGCACACTGGGATTGTTGGATGTGGCTCCTTGAGGTACTGCCTATCTTCTCTGAAGGCTGAAAGTTAAGAGCTTGACTTGGGTAAATAGATGTGCGTTCTACTTTAGGGTTTGCTCTTCATTATAAATAGGGATTGCTAGATTCTTCATCAGAGTTTACAATACAGAAGTTTACACTCTCATCAGTGTTTGGTGGGAATTTAGGGGAAAGATACTCATTATTGTCAGACTTTAAAATTTTTGCAAATTGGGTATGAAAAGGCTTAATTTGTACTTTGATTTTCATTTTCTTTTTATTATGAATGAGGTTGAATATCCTTCTGTAAGTTATTGGCTATTGCAGTTTTCTCCTCTATAAATTGCTTGCCTATACTTTTTTGCCTTTTTTTTTTTTAAAGATCTTATTTGTTTATTCATGAGAGAGAGAGAGAGAGAGGCAGAAGCAGAGGCAGAGGCAGAGAGGGAAGCAGGTTCCCCGTGGAGCAGGGAGCTTGATGCGGGACTCAATCCTAGGACCCTGGGATCACGACCTGAGCTGAAGGCAGAGGCTTAACCAACTGAGCTACCCAGGCACCCTACTTTTCTCCCTTTTAAAAAATCACATTCTTTGTCCTCTTCTAAATAATTTGAGTTCTTTGTATAGTCTCAATTCCAATCCTTCATTAATTTTATCTGATATAGATATTTTCTCTTACACTGTAGCTTGTTTTTTCACTCTGATTAGGATATCCTTTTTAAAAAAATCAACTTTATTTTTAAGTTTTTTTTTTTTAAAGATTTATTTATTTTAGAGAGAGGGAGAGACTGCACAAATGGTGGGAGGGACAGATGGAGATTGAGAGAATCCTCAGGCAGACTCCCTGCTGAGCACGGAGCCTGACCTTGGGCTTTATCCCTAGACCCTGAGAACATGTCTTGAGCCAAGTCAGGAGCACCCCTAGAATCAACTTTATTAAAGTATGACTTTTTGTATAATAAACTGTGTTCATTTAGTGTGCAGTTTGGTGAGTTTTGAAGTATGTTTACCCTCACGAAACCATCACAATCAAGTTATAAAACATTCCCATCACCTCTGGAGGTTTTTTTTAATATCCTCTCACAGTTCACCCTTTCACCCTGGCCCCACACAACCACTTACTTGCTTTCTGTCCCTGTAGATTAGTTTGAATTTTTTTCCCCAAATATTTTTATTTTTTCAGTGTTACAAGATTAATTGTTCATGCACCACACCCAGTGCTCCATGCAATACGTGCCCACCTCAATACCCACCACCAGGCTCACCCAACCCCCCACTCCCTTCCCTCCAAAACCCTCAGTTTGTTGCTCAGAGTCCACAGTCTCTCCTGGTTCATCTCCCCCTCCGATTTCCCCCCATTCACCCTTCCTTTCCTTCTCACAATGTCCTTCATGTTTTTCCTTATGTTCCACACGTAAGTGAGACCATAAGATAATTGATTCTTTCCGCTTGACTTATTTCACTCCGCATAATCTCTTCCAGTCCCGTCCATGTTGATACAAAAGTTTGATATTGGGACACCTGGGTGGCTCAGTTGGTTAAGCAACTGCCTTTGGCTCAGGTCATGATCCCAGCGTCTTGGGATCGAGTCCCGCATCGGGCTCCTTGCTCTACAGGGAGCCTGCTCCTCTCTCTGCCTCTGCCTGCCTCTCTGCCTGCTTGTGTTCTCTCTCTGTTAAATGAATAAATAAAATCTTTAAAAAAAAAAAAAAGTTGGGTATTCATCCTTTGTGATGGAGGTATAGTATTCCATTGTATATACGTACCATATCTTCTTTATCCACTCATCTGTTGAAGGGCATCTTGGTTCTTTCCACAGTTTGGCGATTGTGGCCATTGCTGCTGTGAACATGGGGGTACATGTGGCCCTTCTTTGTACTGCATCTGCTTCTTTGGTGTAAATACCCAGTAGTGTAATTGCAGGGTCATAGGGTAGCTCTATTTTTAATTTCTTGAGGAGTCTCCACACTGTTTTCCAGAGTGGCTGCACCAACTTGCATTCCTACCAACAGTGGAGGAGGGTTCCCCTTTCTCCACATCCTCCCCAACATTTGTTGTTTACTGTCTTGTTGATTTCGGCCATTCTAACTGGCATAAGGTGGTATCTCAGTGCGGTTTTGATTTGAATCTCCCTGATGGCTAAAGATGATGAACATTTTTTCATGTGTCAGCCATTTGTATGTCTTCTGCCCATTTTTTGATGTGATTATCTGTTTTGTGAGTGTTGAGTTTGAGGATTTCTTTATAGATCTTCGATATCAGACCTTTGTCTGTAGTGTCATTTGCTAATATCTTCTCCCATTCCTGGGTTGCCTGTTTGTTTTGTTGACTGTTTCCTTCGCTGTGCAGAAGCTTTTTATCTTGATGAAGTCCCAAAAGTTCATTTTCACTTTTGTTTCCTTTGCCTTTGGAGACATGTCCTGAAAGAAGTTGCTGTGGCTGATGTCAAA